>JAXRKP010001807.1:0-15000 GCA_037039925.1 Doris montereyensis
AGGGTTAACTTCCTTAGCCTTTGGTCAGCCAAGACCAACCTGCAAGGCAGCAGGAGACTCATGGAGGGGGGGGATCATCTTACTCCCCGTACAGGTGCTTACCTGTCCACTGCCCGGTCATGTTGTATCATAAAATGTAATTGTTTCATTTCATGTCGAAGCATAAAATGTAATTGTTTCATTTCATGTCGAAGCATAAAATGTAATTATTTCCATTATCATGGCGTGTGGTCACACAGGACACAAGACCATCCTTAAGAACATTTCTGGCCAATTTGCCTCCGGGGAGTTGACGGCCATCATGGGTCCATCTGGCGCCGGTAAATCTTCACTGATGAACATCCTGGCAGGTTACAGGTAAGTAGTATCAGGTGACAGTGTGGTGACAAACGTAAAGGGAGGAGGGGGGGGGGGGGGGAGGTGGCTGCCTTGGGTTGTATGGATGGATGGGTGTAGGGATGGATAGATGCAGCCGTTGTGATGTGTAAAAGGACATGAAATAGAAGATGTTGATACACTTTGCTTATAAGGGTAGCATCATATTTTACATATTAAGGAATTTCTGCAATTAGCTGGATTATCTAACTGTGTTAAAGAAGGATACGCAGAGAAGACTAAAATTAGGACAGTTACCGCTACAACTTTGCAACTTAGGAATACATCTAGGAGTAAAGGAATGTTCATGCGCTGTTCAAGTAGAATCAAAATCAAAACGATTCAGCTAATATATATATATGTATATATCTATCTATATATATATAAAACTGTACATCTCAAACTTTGACCGCTCTAAACTCAGGAACCACTGCATCCACAACCTCCATCCACAACCTCCATCCACAACCTCCATCCACAACCTCCATCCACAACCTCCATATTTCGCTTGTAGATTTCAAATAGCCTACTTTGGGTTCTTAGCGAATAAACTTTTGGATCAAATCAGAATTTTAATTGATTGGAAAAATCATCTAGGAAAGGCAAGGCATTTGTAGGTAAACAAGAATTGACAACAAAAACCAAAATGGCAGTATACAACATAGTTTATCGTCCTACTCTCCTCTATGTCAGTGAAACCTGGACCTTAGACAGTAGGGAATACAGTAGAGTGCAGACAGCCGAAATGAAATATCTAAGAAGAGTAGTAGGGAAAACTAAAAGAGACAAAATTAGAAACGCAACAATAAGAGGTCGAACCAAAGCAGATAGCATAAATACTAAGATAGAAACAAAGCAACTGAGATGGTTTGGGCATGTTAACAGAATGAATGACAAGAGAATAGCAAAATAAGTATAAACTCAAGGTAAAAGACCAAAAGGCAGACCTCGGAGAAAGTGGGAAGAAGATAGAAAAGAGGCATTAACGCAAAGAAGTTTAACTTTCACGGAAGGAAACAGAAACTATCAGGACAGGACAGCCTGGAGAAAAGATCATTTCGGACATCTAAAACCCATACACCTGAAGGTAGAATGGGAGCTGATAAAGAAAGAAAAAAGGAAAAAGATTGTTTTGCCTGCGATTCACGCAACTTTTTATTGTTACTAGATCTACTTTCTAGATTTCCAGTCATTAAAATAAAAAGCCGGCGTAACGTCAGTATCAAGTACTAATTTGATCTAATAATCACACTTGATATCACCCGTAACCAATACAGTGATTTTTGAGTTAAACACAGTCAAAGTTTAAGAGACCCACCTTTATAGTAAAAAAAACATCGTAATCCAACATTGTTTACGGGCATGCCTGTCTATTTATATTTTCTTAATATCTGTATGATAAAAGACACTAAATATATTTTTTTGGCTATTCCTATTTCTTTTTTCTTTTATGCCACATATTTGCCTTCCTTCCTTTTCTGTGACGTCACATGGCCTAACTGCTAGAATTATGACACCTTGAGTCACATGACCTAGTTGCTAGAATTATGACGTCTTATGTCACATGACCTAGCTGCTAGAATTATGACGTCTTGAGTCACATGACCTAACTGCTAGAATTATGACGTCTTGAGTCACATTGACCTAGTTGCTAGAATTATGTCTTGAGTCACATGACCTAGTTGCTAGAATTATGACATCTCCAGTCACATGGCCTTGCTGCTAGAATTATGACGTCTTCAGTCACATGGCCTAGCTGCTAGAATTATGACGTCTCGAGTCACATGGCCTAACTGCTAGAATTATGACATCTTGAGTCACATGACCTAGTTGCTAGAATTATGTCGTGAGTCACATGACCTAGTTGCTAGAATTATGACATCTCCAGTCACATGGCCTAGCTGCTAGAATTATGACGCCTTCAGTCACATGGCCTAGCTGCTAGAATTATGACGTCTTCAGTCACTTGACCTAGTTGGTAAGACCATAAAGCCTTGGGTTTGAATCCTGACAATGCTAGGCCCAATACTGTGTTCCCTCGAAAAGATACTTAATGTTTGCTTTCCCACTGGACCCAAGTGCAAATGGAGACTAAAACCCACAACAAAGTAGCGTCCTGTCCAGGAGGCAAGCTACTGTCACCTATTTCTGCTTCATGTTGTGGAGTTAGTAAAGAAAGTAAAGATCCTTCAAGGCCGTTATGGCTCTTAGAGCTGGAGCTTATCCCAGTTTCTATAGCGTGAAGTAAAACAGTTGATGATAATTACCACCTGCTCAGGATGCTAGTTTGGGGCAGGTTTTTACTTCTGAGCTAGTCTTTCTACCCATATGTACCTGGGGAGAGCGGGGGAAATGCATGTTTTATTGTCTTTCCCCCAAGGAACCTCTAACGTCGGACACAGCTTTGCTTTGCTAGCATTCGAACCTGGGACCTAATGATCCCCAGTCTGGCATGGCAGCCTAACTGCTCAGCCACCGACGTCGGGATAAACTTGGGCTTCAATGGACCCTTAGGGAACTAATTTTTTTCATTGCACAGAATTTGTAATATTGATTTGTTTATTTGCTATTACGTGGTGTCGGTGGCCGAGTGGTTAGGCTGCCGGACTGGGGATAATGAGGTCCAGGGCTCAAATCCTAGCAAAGTCAGACCCCCAACGTTGTGTTCCCTGGGAAAGACACGTAAGATGCATTTTTCCCCACTCGACCCAGGAGCAAAATTGATACAAGCAACTCTAGCTTGGGAGTTTAAAAACCTGCGTCAGATTAGTGTCCTGTCCAGGAGGTGATTATTATTACCTGTTCCGCTTCACACTATAGAAACCGGGATAAGCTCCGGCTCTATGGGCCATATTGGCCTAGAAGGAACTATTTGTTATTTAAGGATTTTAGAACAAACTTTATTGTTTTAATGTACTTTCATCAATCCTCTCCAATAGGACAAAGAACATTACCGGCCAGATTTTGGTACGCAACCGAGAAAGGGACCTGCGCTCGTTCCGCAAAATGTCGTGTTACATCATGCAAGACGATGAGCTGTTGCCGCATCTGACAGTTGAGGAAGCCATGATGTGTTCGGCCAATCTCAAGCTGAACGAGAAACTCCTGGACCAAGCCAAGCATGACATGGTCAGTCAGAGACTTCCTGTCTGCCTCTCATTTATGTTTTTAAACCTCTTTCTATCCCGGTTTCTGACATTTAGCTACAACTGTTAGGGATTTTGTTTTAAACTCTTGCTATCATTTGCAAAGGGATATGGGGCATTGATCATCTAGCAAGTGGGTTGCCTTGCAAAATCAAGAGGTCCTGGGTTTGGTAGGTCCTTCTTCTTTCGCTCCAGGCTTTCACATGTTTTCCCCATAGTGGAAGGAGTCAATGTCAATGAAGCAAAAAAATCGTTTTTCTCCGTTTTCCGTTTTCTTCTTCTTCTCTTCTTCCTCATTATTTTGTGTCTTCCTTCCTGTGGTTTGACATCAATTTACACTCTCAAAGTCTAAAAGGCCAAGGTTTTAGTTTATTCTCTGGTCATGGATTACTGCTTTCAGATATCAGGACCACAAAAATAGCACCTGAATGTCTTGCTGAGCTATTACAATCCTTCCATCTACCATGTCATCTGAAGTCAGAAAGTAAATTCCTCCTCACCTCACCTATTCCAAACACAAAATAAGGTGAAAGGGCCTTCTCATTCATTGGACCCAAAATCTGGAACTCTCTTTCAACCACCATCAAGTGACATATTTGTAAACTTGTTATCAATTGACTCAATTGAGGATTATTTGACAAATGTAAAGTGGCTAGAGCATTTCTATATATAGGGCGCTTTATATAAATCTTAACATTATTATTATTATTATTATTCTTTATCCAGTGTTCCTGTTCTATATACTCAAAGCATCAGTCATGCGGAAAATAGAATTTTTGGAACATTAGTACATCGACGTTAGTGTTTGTTAAAAATTACTTTTCTACTGGATGTCTCGACATTATTCTGAAATAATGTTCGTAAAATGATCTGACTGAATCTATTTATAAACATGACATTTGGCCATTGCTTGTATGGGAATTAATGTGAGGTGGCAAGAAAGAAGAAGAAGAAAAAGATGAAGGAGGAAAAGAAGAAGAAGAGTGAGGAGAAGGAGGAAGAGGAGGAGAAGGAGGAGAAAGAATTTAAGGGAGGAGTAAGACGAAAAAGAATGTTTTCTTCATTAATGAGAATGTTTTGTTCATTAATGAGAATATTTTGTTCATTAATGAAAACACTTTGTTCCTTCATGAGGATGCTTCGTTGTTAATGAGACCCATCTTGTCCATTAATGAGAATAATTTTGTATCGATTAAAACATATTTCATCCATACTCTCCACAGGTGAACGAAATCTTGGAGACGCTCAGCCTGAGCTAAGCCAAACGGACCCGAACCTCCAACCTTTCAGGTGGTCAGCGTAAGCGCTTGTCCATTGCCCTTGAGCTGGTCAACAATCCGCCTGTGATGTTCTTTGACGAGCCGACCAGTGGCCTGGACAGCGCGTCCTGTTTCCAGTGCGTGTCGCTGTTGAAGAAATTGGCAGAGGGCGGCAGGACCATCATCTGTACAATTCACCAGCCTAGTGCCAAACTTTTTGAGATGTTTGACCATGTGAGTTGGAAGGAAAAGAGTTGGGAGGGGGAGAAGGAGGGGGGGGGGGGGCGGCGATGTTTTTGTTGATTTTGAGTGGGAGGGCAGGAATTTGAGTAGGGAAGGGGGGTGTTTGGTTTGATATGATTTATCCACAACCACAACTAAGGTGATCTCGGGTTTGTTTTATAGTATTTTAATTTTGCCCGGACTGCCCTGTAAACAGCTAAGGGATCTTTAACCCGCACAGAGTGTTGTGAACTGCACACAGGACCTCCTTTGCTATCTGCGATGGGACTAGGTGCCGATCCACCTATCATGACCTAGGGGTAGACTTTCACTCGAAAAAAAAAACCTCAAGAAAACTTTTCAACCGTTGGCGTGGGCTTGAACCCACTCCATTTTGGTTGAGAGCTTGACACCTTGCATCTGGACTACCATCAATCCCCTGTAAAGTGGTTGTTTTGGCCTTTTGTTTGTGCCGGGGTGGGGAGGGGGGGATGTTTGGTGATGGGGTTTTTTTTTTTTCTGTTCTTGTTGCTCTTTTCTTCTTTCTATTCTTTCTTCTCCTGCTCCTTATTTTCCTTCTCCAGTTTGCTTCTTTTTCTTCTTTCTATTCCTCCTTCTCCTGCTCCTCCTCCTTATTTTTCCTTTCCAGTTTGCCTCTTTTTCATCTTTCTATTCCTCCTTCTCCTGCTCCTTATTTTTCTTCTCCAGTTTGCTTCTTTCTTATTTTCTATTCCTCCTTCTCCTGCTCCTCATTTTCCTTCTCCAGTTTGCTTCCTTTTCTTGTTTCTGTTCCTTCTTCTCCTGCTCCTTATGTTATTTCCTTCTCCAGTTTGCCTTTTTTCATCTTTTTATTCCTCTTTCTCCTGTTCCTTATTGTTTTTAATTTATTATTATTGTTACTTTTGCTTTTATTGTTATTGTTATTGTAAATATTGTTTTATTGTTATTATCCTTATGATTCAATATTGTTTATTAGACTTGGGATGTTATACAACAGTTTTAATGTTATTATCCTTATGATTCAATATTGTTTATTAGACTTGGGATGTTATACCACAGTTTTATTGTTATTATCCTTATGATTCAATATTGTTTATTAGACTTGGGATGTTATACCACAGTTTTAATGTTATTATCCTTATGATTCAATATTGTTTATTAGACTTGGGATGTTATACCACAGTTTTATTGTTATTATCCTTATGATTCAATATTGTTTATTAGACTTGGGATGTTATACCACAGTTTTAATGTTATTATTATCCTTATGATTCAATATTGTTTATTAGACTTGGGATGTTATACCACAGTTTTAATGTTATTATTATCCTTATGATTCAATATTGTTTATTAGACTTGGGATACCACAGTTATACCAATGTTGTATTCTTTCAGTTTTATTGACACATACCTTTCTTTCTTTTTTTTTCTTTTTTTTTTTTTTACTTTGTCCTGATGTTGCCTGACCTACCTAACCCGTCCTCCCCTGTGCTTACCAGTTGTACCTTCTAGTGGAAGGCCAGTGTATCTACAGAGGAACAGTGCAGGCGCTGTTGCCCTACTTTGAGAACCAGGGACTGACGTGCCCCAACTACCACAATCCTGCAGATTACGGTGGGATTGTCTCTCTTTTTTGTTTTTTTTTAATCTATTTCTTCTTTCTTTTTCCCCTTCTTTTTTGGGGTGGGGGGAGTGGGAGGGTTCATTTTGTTTTCTTCCGCTTCATCAATATCTATCCCCCCCCCCCTCCCCCCCCACTCACTCCCTCATATTCTTCTTTCTTTTCTTCTTTTTTCTTTCTCTGATTGCTTTTTCTTCTTTTTCTTTTTTCTCTTCTCGTCTTCTTCTTTCTTCCTTTAAAAAATTCTTTTTTTAATACATATTTTATATACAGTAGTCTGTCTGGCAGACCATCGTCGACGTCCGAATTGGGGAGGGAACAGGTGGATAGAGAGCCGCTCAGAGTGTCTGTCTGTCTGGCAGACCATCGTTGACGGCCGGATTGGGAGGAAACAGGTGGATAGAGAGCCGCTCCAGAGTGTCTGTCTGTCTGGCAGACCATCGTCGACGGGCCGAATTGGGGGAGGGAACAGGTGGAGGGAGAGAGCCGGCTCAGGAGTGTCTGTCTGTCTGGCAGACCATCGTCACGTCCGAATTGGGAGGGAAAAGGTGGACAGAGAACCGCTCAGAGTGTCTGTCTGTCTGGCAGACCATCGTTGACGGCCGGGTGGGGGAGGGAACAGGTGGATAGAGAGCTGCTCAGAGTGTCTGTCTGTCTGGCAGACCATCGTTGACGGCCGAATTGGGGAGGGAACAGGCGGAAAGAGAGCTCAGAGTGTCTCTGTCTGGCAGACCATCTTTGGCAGCCGAATTGGGGAGGGAACAGATGGATAGAGAGCCGCTCAGAGTGTCTGTTTGTCTAGCAGACCATCGTTGACGGCCAATTGGGGAGGGAACAGGTGGATAGAGAGCCGCTGAGAGTGTCTGTCTGGCAGACCATTGTTGACGGCCGAATTGGGGAGGGAACAGGTGGATAGAGAGCCGCTCAGAGTGTCTGTCTGTCTGGCAGACCATCGTTGGACGGCCGAATCTGGGAGGAACAGGCGGATAAGGGTGACAAGAGCCGAGACAGCCAGACTAGGCATTGTCATACCCATGTATGCACATAATTAACACAGATCTAGATGCCATACACACACACATACACACGCACACACACACACACACACACACACACACAAACACACACACACACACACACACACACCACCCACCCACCCACCACCTTTCACGTGACAGATTTTGTTACTTGGCAAGAAGAGGTTATGAGTATATTTATCACATGAATTGATTCTTTAAACGCAGCATATTGAAGACGTATTTACAAGAACATGTTGCATTTTGGCGAAGTCAAGCCAGCCGTTGTTGCATTTTGGCGAAGTCAAGCCAGCCGTTGTTGCATTTTGGCGAAGTCAAGCCAGCCGTTGTTGCATTTTGGTGAACTCAAGCCAGCCGTTGTTGCATTTCGAGGGGGTAGCGAACTCAAGCCAGCTGTTGTTGCATTTTGGTTATATGAAAAAATCGCGCATTATGACAAACCGTGCAATTTGGTGGAGACCACTGTATTATATTTGCATGTTGTATTGTAAAACATCATCATCTTTTGTGTATTTCTTCATCACTGTCAAATAAATATTGGTGTCTATTGTCATTATCCACTGTTGTTTGTGTGTATGTGTTTATATTTTAATCTTGTCTTTATATCTAATTTCTCTTTATATATGTTTATATTTTACTCTTGTCTTTATATCTATTTTCTTTATGAATGTTTATATTTTATTTTTGTCTTTATATTTATTTCTCTTTGTGTGATCAGTGATGGAAGTGGCTGCTGGGGAGTACGGCGATGACAAAGTCCGTAAATTGATTGGAGCCATGAGTGAGGGCAAGTGTGACCCTTTTCAGGTGGAGTTGCAAGTACGATGAGAGAGGGAGAGAGAAAGAGTGAGAGAGATAAAGTGAGAGATAGAAAAAAACAGAGAGACACAGACAGAGAGAGGGACACAAAGAGAGACAGAGAGAGAAAAACAGAGAGATAGAGAGAGAGAGACAGATAGAGAGAGACAGACAGACGGACAGAGATATACAGAAAGAGAGAGGTAGAGGGAGAGAGAGACAGACAGAGACAAAAAGAGACAGACATACAGAGACAAACACAGAGAGAGAGAGAGAGAGAGAGAAGAGAGAGAGAGAGAGAGAGAGAGAGAGAGAGAGAGAGAGAGAGAGAGAGAGAGAGAGAGAGAGAGAGAGAGAGAGAGAGAGGGAGGGAGGGAGGGAGAAAGAGGAGAGAGAGAGAGAGAGAGAGAGAGAGAGAGAGAGAGAGAGAGAGAGAGAGAGAGAGAGAGAGAGAGAGAGAGAGAGAGAGAGAGAGAGAGAGAGAGAGAGATAGAGAGACAGACAGACAGACAGACAGACAGACAGACAGACAGACAGACAGAGGAGAAAGAGACCGACACAGAGAGAAATACACACACACACAGACAGGCAGAGACAAGGAGACATAGACAGACGAAAGAGAGAGAGAGAGAGAGAGAGAGAGAGAGAGAGAGAGAGAGAGAGAGCGAGCGCAAAGAAAGAGAGAGAGACAGAAAGACAGAGAGAGCGCAAAGAGAGAGAGAGCGCAAAGAGAGAGAGAGAGAGAGAGAGAGAGAGAGAGAGAGAGAGAGAGAGAGAGAGAGAGAGAGAGAGAGAGAGAGAGAGAGAGAGAGAATGAGAGAAAGAGAGAGACACACACACACACACACACACACACACACACACACCAAACAGTTCGTCATCCTATGTGTAATTATTTTGAGATTTATTCTTCATGATGGAGAGGGTTTGTTTCTTCTACCTACTTATTTATTATTTTTTATTGTTTTCTTCTATTTTAAATTACACCTCCCCCCCCCACCCACCCACCCACCCTCAACTCCCAAACTCACCCCTCACCCTCACCCACCCCTCAACAGGTTGAATTTCAAAGGAAGCATTCGTCCTCTGACCGATCTCCGACCCCGTCTGTCCATTCCTACAATGACAGTGACTCTGCCTCCAACCTATCCTCTCACCACCACAGCCGCATATCGTCGGCCTCTGGGGGGAGGGGGTGATGAGGGGGACAACACCTCCCTCATCTACAACGACCGCTTCCAGACAACGGCCATCTCACCTCAGTCTCCAGCTCCCCCAAGATCAACGGCATGTGTTTCCCAAACTACAGACAGCAAGAGGTGGGTGTCCCATCATTTTACTGTTTTCTGAGATCACCACCACCGTGGCGGCAGCAGTGGTGGGAGGGTTCACTTCAAAGAAACAAAAATTTTGTTTTGTTTTTGTTGTCTCTTGTCTGCAGACCCGCGGTTGGGAGGGGGGGGTTTGTAAGGTCATGCTACTGCTTATTTGCCTCCTTGTCACCCTACATTTTTGACATGTTATTATTGGTCTGGCTGTTCCTGAGGTCACCACGTATGGTGCTCAAACACACAAAGTCTATCGTCTGAGGGCAGTTGGTGAAGGCTACTATTGGGTCATCCTACTTTTCTTTCTTTTGTGGCCTTCCTTTTTATGACTTGTCTTTCATCTTGCTGTCTGCTTTTTATATCACATCTGTAGATAAGAATAATAATAATAATAATAATAATAAATAATAATAATAAATAATAATAATAATAATAATAATAATAATAATAATAATAATAATGTACATTTCTATTGGGCACTCAAGGGTAAAGCTCTAGGCGTATTACATATTTTAAGAAACATATATATAGATATTACATATGATAGATCATAGCATAGTAGCGTGGATTGAGGTCACAGTTGCAATGAAATGCACAAATTCAAGGACAGTTAGTAAGGCTGTGAAATGGAGTGTCAACAGAAATGAAACTCAGCAATCCACATCGGTGGACAGGGTAAATTCCAATGGCCTGAGATCGCCGCATCGGTGGACAGGGTAAATTGCAATTGGAAAGAGGGGAGAAATTTCTTCAATGTCAAACACCTATTTTTTTCTGTCAGAAATTTGGTTCAAATCGAATTTTCCTTGTCAGAAATTTAGTTCAGATTGAATGTTCCATGTCGGAAATTTGGTTGAAAACAATTTTCCTTGTCAGAATTTATGGTTTAAATAGAATTTTCCTTCTCAGAAATTTGGTTTAAATTGAATCTTCCGTGTCAGAAATTTGGTTCAAATTGAATTTTCCTTGTCAGAAATTTGGTTCAAATTGAATTTTCCTTGTCAGAAATTTGGTTCAAATTGAATTTTCCTTGTCAAAAATTTGGTTCAAATTGAATTTTCTTTGATTTTGGACATTGTTCTATTTCTTTATGTATTTATTTATTTTAAGGAAATCTTTTCTTCCTCTATCTGTTGCAAAGATGTCGTGTTGCATCATGTCTGTCATTCTTTGGACTTTGTCTTGCTGTTGTTTTCTCTTTTTGTATTTCCCGAGAGAGAGAGAGGATCGAACAAAGTTGTTTTTCTGGTCTTCATTCTTTCAGTCCATCAACTATATAAAGTTTTCATTCTTGTAAAAAATTATTTAGTGTGTTTTTATTTTTTTCCATTTCTAAAATTTTTAGAGATCTGGTTCCATGATATGATATATTTGTGATTTGCTACTTCTTCCTATTCCTCCCTCCGTCCCCACTTCCTCCCTGTCTTCCTTTTGACATTGTTTAATAGTCAAAGCAAACCTGCCTTTATAGACAAAGGCAAAGACAAACAGTAAAACACCGTGGAGGGGGGGGGATCGGGATGAGGACAAGAGTGGAAGGGATAGGTATTACAATGATGATATTGAAACCTTGTAGGAACAAAAAAGTGGGAAATAATTTGCGTGGAGGGGGGGGGGGTTACTTTGTTTGACTTTCGATTGAAAGTTATCATAATGTAGTGGCGGCAATGGGAGTGGCTAGGCTGCTGGACCCAGGATCATGAGGTTCCAAATTCAAATCCCAGCAAAGCTAGTTCCGACGTTGTGCTCCTTGGGAAGACACTTAACACGCATTCTGCCCCATTCAACTCAGGTGCAAAATGGGTACAAGCACTAGCTTGGTAGGGAGAAAATCTGCGTCAGACTAGCGTCCTGCCCAGGGAAGTGATTATTTATTATCATCTGTTCCGCTTCATGATATAGAGAGGGAAAAGCTCCGGCTCTATGGATTGTATTGGCCTTGAGTAATTTTAGTTACTTTTAAACTCGTATCTGGCATTTCACATAATGACGTAGAATAATAATATTATGTTATGACTTTCAAACATTGTTTGTTGTTGTTTTTCTCCCGGTCTGTGGTGTCCCCCAGAGCTACGTGAGAAGAAAGCCTCACATTGTAGGTTCACCTATTTTTTATTCTTCTTTCATAATATGTTATATATAATTTTTTTATTTTTTTTATTTTTGCCTTTGTATATATCTACAGGCATACAGTTTAGTCGCTTGATTCTATTTTTACGCCTTTTTGTCACTGTCTTTCCTATGTGTGTTTGTCTATATATCTGTTTGAATTTGTCTGTCTGTCCATCTGTCTGCCTGTCTGTCTCTGTTTCTCCATCTATGCTATGTCTGTCTGACTGTCTGTCTGTCTGTCCTAGCTGTCTGTCTGACACTGAGAGCTGTCTCTGTCTCTGTCTGTCTCTCTGTCTCTGTCTCTGTCTCTGTCTCTGTCTCTGTCTCTCTCTGTCTCTCTCTCTCTCTCTCTCTCTCTCTCTCTCTCTCTCTCTCTCTCTCTCTCTCTCTCTCTCTCTCTTCTCTCTCTCTCTCTCTCTCTCTCTCTCTCTCTCTCTCTCTCTCTATCTATCTTTTCTCTCTCTCTGTGCCTCCCTTTTCTTAGTCCCTGTCTCTTTCCGTCTCTGACAGTCTTTCACCTGGTCATTCTGTCTGTCTGTCTGTCTTTGCCTGACTGTTTCTAAGCTGCTACTAAAGACACCGGGTTCAATACGTCTCTGCAACATGGAGGGCTTCTTACTAATTCTATGCTTTTTCAATCTTATTTTCAATATTCTCAATATAATTTTTGCGTGATTTATGTTACAGTGGAAGCTCTCTTTATTCGGGAACCTTCTCCAGGGAAACCCAGCTAATGGGGACAATTTTACAACTCATTGAAAGTTCCCATTTAGAAGGTTCCCACTATATTTCAAAACAAATTTAAGACTTTCACTGAATTCAGCTTCGAGGTGTGAACGGAAATGTCGTGTTTTTTATGATTGGGTTAGGGTGGATGGGGTTTCTTGTTTTGTTTTTTTGTTTTTGTCACTCTTTTCTTTAGCATAGACATGAAACAAAGGGACAGGGGAGTTTCAGGTTCTTTCTTTCTTTCTCTTTTTTTTGTGGGTTTTTTTCTTCTTAGCTTTATCCTGTCATTTGATCAGATATTTTCAATGATCATGTTAATATGGTACGTGTCTCCATATTATTGCAATGCACACATTTGATTTATTGTGTGTATGTATATCTATTTTTAGATTGTGTGTATGATGTCTATTTAATGTTGTGTGTAAAGAGATGATCTCCTTCATAAGATATTAAAAGCAGCCATAGAGTAACAATTTAACATAACATAACCATGATGAAAATTCATACTCACAGGGTGGTGACGGAGCCTAGCTGGCTTTGCTTTCTAATTGCAATGGAACATACTGTGATGCCAGCCCGGCTTCTGCTATAAGCCTCTCTCTGTCTGTGTTTTTGTCTGTCTGTCTGTCTGTCTCTCTCTCTCTGTTTTATCTCTGTCTTTAAGTGTACGTTTTTCTGTGTCTCTCTCCCTCTCTCTTTGTCTCTGTCTGTCTGTCTGTCTGCCCTGTCTGTCTGTCTGTCTCTCTCACTGTCTCACAGTCTCTGTCTCTGTCTCTCTCTCTGTGTCTGTCTGTCTGTCTGTCTGTCTGTCTGTCTCTCTCTCTCTCTCTCTCTCTCTCTCTCTCTCTCTCTCTCTCTCTCTCTCTCTCTCTGAGAGAGAGAGAGAGAGAGAGAGAGTGAGAGATTCTCTCTCTCTCTCTCTCTCTCTCTCTCTCTTTCACTCACCAACCTCTAGCCGTTACCAAAGCTATCTTCATATTGAGCTAGAGTGAGAGAGAAACCTTTCAGTGTTAGATCTCAAGTTCTTTAAAAATGGAAAAAATGAGAGAGAGAAAGAGAGTTACTGTGAGAGAGAGAGAGAGAAATAACATTTTGATTATCTCCATACAGAATAGAAAAATAATATTTTGGTTATCTCCATACCGAATAAAATGTAGAAACATTGATAATTAGAGTTACCTCCATACAGAGAAAAATTTTTATTATGGTTATGTCCATACAGAATAGATGGTGATCGGATCGATGTAATTTACTCTGCTACTCCTACAACAAAGAAAATGGGTCTTTACAGTTTTTCACGGGCGTGAGTTGCACGACTTTAAACCGTATTGCGCATGTGTGTGATTTAAGCATGATTTTATGTAAACCATTTCGCATGTTTAGTCACCGACAGATAAAGACAAACAGTAGTGAGGAAAGGGACATGTCGGAAGTGAAAGTAATGACATAAGATACCATCATGAAAGCCCCATAGAAATAAAGACGAGACAAATACAAGGAATAGACAGAAAAGAAAAAATCCTGGCCACCAGTGGGATTGCACCACAGCCGTCGTGAAGGTCGGCACCTGGAACTACCTATGATTTCCTAGGTCGGCACCCATCGCCTCGCCATGAAAAGAAAGCGTGCTACCAACCGAGCTAACTACTCTCCCTGTGTGGTTTTCCTGTCTATTCCTTGTATTTGTCTCGTCTTTGGGGGCTTTCATAGTATCTTATGTCATTACCTTCACGTAGTCACCGACACGAGCATAACTTTCCAGTCTATATTTACTATTGTTTGCGTCATCACGGGAATATCCTTAATTCTTAGAATAATCCCGAGAGACAATGCACGACGACAGCTTGTGTTCAAGTAATCGATTACAACAAATAGCACGTACTTGTTCATTGCTAAATGCAAAAAGAAAAGAAAGAAGAAAACGAAATACAACTGCCATAATATAAGAGATGGAGAGAAAGGAGGGAGGGATAGAAAGGGAGAGAGAGAGAGTAAAGGAAACAAAAAGGAGATATAAAGAGAACGGGGAAGATAAACAAAGACGGATAGAGAGGACTTAGAAAAATGAGATAGAACAGAGAGAGAGAGAGAGAGAGAGAGAGAGAGAGAGAGAGAGAGAGAGAGAGAGGGAGAGAGAGAGAGAGAGAGAGAGAGAGAGAGAGAGAGAGAGAGAGACAGACAGACAGAGAGAGAGAGAGAGAGAGAGAGAGAGAGAGAGAGAGAGAGAGAGAGATGAGGTAACATAACATATAGAGCGGGGAGGGGGTACGCGGTTGCATGGTCAGGC
Source organism: Doris montereyensis (assembly GCA_037039925.1). NCBI lineage: Eukaryota > Metazoa > Mollusca > Gastropoda > Nudibranchia > Dorididae > Doris > Doris montereyensis. Next base: position 14,915 of record JAXRKP010001807.1, read on the forward strand.
TTTACTCCATTCATTAAATAATAGCGTGGCTGGCTGTGTCGATTTTATGTTGTAGAGCCACTGAACAACATTTATCTTTGTTTCTA
>JAXRKP010001807.1:20000-70000 GCA_037039925.1 Doris montereyensis
GCTATAAGAAAAGTGAAATTAGGAAAAGCCCCAAGAGCTGATCAAGTTTATCCAGAAATGGGAGAGAGGTAGACAAACTACTACATGCAATATGTCAAGAAGCATGGAAGTCCAAACAGGTGCCAGACTGGAAAAGGGAATGGTAGTACCAATACAAGAAAGGATGGAATGCTCAAAATATAGAAGGTTATCACTACTTAGTGTACCAGGAAAAGTGTATGCCAGGATACTGGAAATGAGACTAAGGAAAAGAGTAGAGGATCAGATTGGAGAACATCAGAGGGGATTTAGACCAGGAAGAAGTGTACAAGACCACATATATTTACGATTAGACAAATAATAGAAAAATTCCTTGAGAGAAACATTGACTTGCACCTGTGTTTTATTGACTTAGAAAAGGCATTTGACACTGCGAGGGGGACGAACTATGGGCATTCCTTTAAAGAACACAATGTAGAGCAAAATTTAATAGAAACCATTAAAAGTTTTTACAATAAACCAACATGTGCAGTGAGAGTAGCTGGAAACATATCTGCAGAATTTGATGTAGATATAGGAGTAAGACAGGTTTGTATCCTAAGTCCTCTTTTGTTATCACATTTATGGATTCAGTCTCAAAGGCGCATCCTCAAAAAGGAAGAAAATGAATATAGTATGTGGAAGCTGGCAATGACAAGAATAAGTCGTGAAATGACATGCATATGATGTCGAAGAGGCCATAGCATCTAGTTTCTCAGAATTTTATGATGTATATATATATCTAAATAATTCTAGTCATAATATGTTGATTCATATGTTTAGATAGATAACATTTAAATGTTTAAGTCAGCGCGCACGTCTTCTGCTGTCACTTTACCATATAAAACAGCCACGCAAAGATGCTACTACCGATCTGGGAGATCGTGCAATGGACAGATTGGCAGGGGGAGCTAAACGCCTCATTGGGGCAAAATTTGCATAGAGATAAGTCCTCTTTTTGTCTCGAATGACTGAAACTGACTGAACTTATCCGTCCTTTATCAGAACATATTGTTGGGTCAGTAATTGGAGTTAGTGTGTGCCTACCTACTTGGATAGGTCATGAGAGAACAATTATACTATGAAGGTGGGGGTTACCAGCGGTGGAGCAGCAATTATATCAATGATTTTACAGATTCTATTCTCTCTTCTCTGCATTTTCTGCCTTGAGTTCTCTTCAATCTTTCTCATCTATTTTCTCTCTCTGCCAGTATTTTAATACGTCTATATGTCTGGCTTTCTGTAAGAAAGTTAATTTTATAATAAACTTTTTCATATTCAGTTAAAGGAAGAAGAATGCAACAAACTAAAACAAGCTTAATTTTTGTCTCTCCCTCTCCTTCACAGGGTAACTTCTTAAATCCCCACAGTCGTGTTGTGGAAGAATTTCAGCCAGGTATGATTTGTTTTTTGCATTTGATGACTTTATACACTCAGCGGCCAGAAACAACGTAATGCTTGTCAACGTTCTTTATAAATCTCTTAGTTTTAAATAGATATGTATTGATTATGTCAGAAATTGTTTACAAGACCCAAAAAGAGTAACCCAGGGATGCAACTGTTTCAGATTTCCTTGGGATCTCAGATTATTTGAGGTTTTCTACTTTTAACGGTGGCGTCGGTGGCCGAGTTTTTAGGCTGCCGGAGTCCCGAGTTCAAGTCCTAGCAAAGCCAGGTCCAAAGTTGTGTTTCTGGGAAAAACACTTAAAGGGAGGGCACCTAGACTCATGAGTTCGGGACCAAAAGGCTTGATTTTCTTCTTTGCATATTCGGGTAGAACGATCATTTATAATATATATACAAGTTTATGGCAGAAAAAATGTCCATATGAGGTATAATTTTTTCTTTTACAAAATATTTTGCAGGCGAGGGTAGGTAAAAATAGTGAAAATTACATAAACATTGACTGAGAAGATGGCAGTAAAAAATCGTATATTGGCGGCTAATTGCTATATGTGGCAACACCAAGGTCACCTGGCTTTTGCCAACACCGCCCATCGCTGTGTGATGTATGTAAGAGGCGTTATAAAGTCAGTGTGTATGTCAACATGCGCACAAGTATAGGACACAGGGGGGTCATTTTGACGTCTGTTTTCACAATAGTGCACATCTAAATCTAGATTTATAACTTCTTTACATAAGTAACAATGCCAGAGACTGTCGAAAGAGTAAGGGTGCTGCTACAACAAGGGAAATTTGTTGGAAGCATTTTTTTCGAAATATGTAGTTTTCTCACACTAAAATTCTATTTCCTTCACCATTTACTGGACGATTTGTATTATATTGGGCACATACGTTGTTCTTATCAATGTGAATAGAATGTTGTTAACTTTTTTTGAGAAATTAATTTTTTTGTAATAAAAATGTTGTTTTTGTACATTCACGATATATTATAATAATTTCAAAAATTCATAAAATAAAAAAACCCCAACATGTTGTCTAAAGTATTACAAGTTGGTACTCATTTTAATAACCACAAAGTACTCTATCCGAAAAAATCTGCTTTTGATGAATTATTGTCAATATTACCTAAGATCGGCCGAATATTACGGAAACACTCTGTGCACCTGTTATAAGGAAAATGTTATCCCGACATGAGTATAAGGGATCTCTGATCTGGAGCAGTTGACATAGGGTTGACATGAAGCATTTGATAGCCTCTCAAGATTGAATGATGTTTTAAAGTATTATATTATTTTTTATAGGTTTATATGCAAAAAAAATTAAAATAATGGAAAAAAACTTACTTTTTGACAGTGATATGCAATCTACTTTTTTTATTTATTGCCGATTGCCCCCAGATTTCGTATATACATCTCAAACGCAAATTTTATTTTTCCACCAATTAGCGATTTTCAATATCTCTTCAAACTTTTGCAAAACGAATTTTACCAAAATAGTGAAAAGGTTGCTATACGCATTTTCAAAAAAGTTCATAAAATCAAAACCGTTTAATTTATAAAAAATGCTACTGGGTGCAGCTAGATATTGGACCGAATAAGGCGTAAAGTCATAGCCAAATCTTGAAAGAATAAGATAGTAGGGACATCTTGAAAGAATAAGATGGTAGGGACATGTTGAAAGAATAAGATAATAATGACATCTTGAAAGAATAAGATATTAGGGACATCTTGAAAGAATAAGATAGAAGGTACATCTTGAAAGAATAAGATAGTAGGGACATCTTGATGTCTTGAAAGAATAAGATAGTAGGGACAGCTTGATATCTTGAAAGAAGAAGATAGTAGGGACATCTTGAAAGAATAAGATAGTAGGGACATCTTGAAAGAATAAGATAGTAGGGACATCTTGAAAGAATAAGATAGTAGGGACAGCTTGAAAGAATAAGATAGAAGGTACATCTTGAAAGAATAAGATAGTAGGGACATCTTGAAAGTATAAGATAATAGGGACATCTTGAAAGAATAAGATAGTATGGACATCTTGAAAGAATAAGATAGTAGGAACATCTTGAAAGAATAAGATAGTAGGGACATCTTGAAAGAATAAGATAGTAGGGACATCTTGAAAGAATAAGATAGTAGAGACAGCTTGATGTCTTGAAAGAATAAGATAGTAGGGACATCTTGAAAGAATAAGATAGTAGGGACATCTTGATGTCTTGAAAGAATAAGATAGTAGGGATAGCTTGATGTCTTGAAAGAATAAGATAGTAGGGACATCTTGAAAGAATAAGATAGTAGGGACATCTTGAAAGAATAAGATAGTAGGGACATCTTGAAAGAATAAGATAGTAGGGACATCTTGAGAGAATAAGATAGTAGGGATATCTTGAAAGAATAAGATAGTAGGGACATCTTGAAAGAATAAGATAGTAGGGACATCTTGAAAGAATAAGATAGTATGGACATCTTGAAAGAATAAGATAGTAGGGACATCTTCAAAAGAATAAGATAGTAGGGACAGCTTGAAAGAATAAGATAGTAGGGACATCTTGAAAGAATAAGATAGTAGGGACATCTTGAAAGAATAAGATAGTAGGTACATCTTGAAAGAATAAGATAGTAGGGACATCTTGATGTCTTGAAAGAATAAGATAGTAGGGACAGCTTGATGTCTTGAAAGAATAAGATAGTATGGATATCTTGAAAGAATAAGATAGTAGGTACATCTTGAAAGAATAAGATAGTAGGTACATCTTGAAAGAATAAGATAGTAGGGACATCTTGAAAGAATAAGATAGTAGGGACATCTTGAAAGAATAAGGTAGTAGGGACATCTTGAAAGAATAAGATAGTAGGGACATCTTGAAAGAATAAGATAATAGGGACATCTTGAAAGAATAAGATAGTAGGGACATCTTGAAAGAATAAGATAGTATGGACATCTTGAAAGAATAAGATAGTAGGGACAGCTTGATGTCTTGAAAGAATAAGATAGTAGGGACAGCTTGATGTCTTGAAAGAATAAGATATAATCGTACTTGGTAGAAATAATCGAAGACAATAAAACCTTTTTGCTTCGATACAAATATAAATAGTTTCATTGATAGTAATTGTAGATTACATTTAGTGATTTTGAGTGCTCGATATTCACCTATTAATGCTGTTTGGCTAGAAACTGCTTTCGCTTTGCTAGGTTTAAACTGTAATCATTTAAATACAGTCTATTAATATTATCATTCTTTCACAGTTTCAGTCTCTTGCCTTTGTTTACGAAGCTGATGACTGACTCATATTACTTTCTATATCTAGCGCTTTCTTGATTGTGTCTATTTTCTTCGAATCTTACCTTGATTATATTTTTTAGTAATTTTACCTTCGTTTTGGATTTATCCAATCCTGATTCATAAATTAATTTACTGCTAATTTTATAATTTACCGTGTTTAAAATTGGAATACTAGGCTCTACAACCGAGATCTAGATAATATAAACATTTTATTTGAATTGGGCATGGATCGATTTCTGGAAAAAAGCCTTTGGAAATAGAACATTCAGAAGATGTGGAACCTACCTCTAGATCTAGTTGTAATACTGATAGTTCTCAACCAAGGAAGAAACCTAAACCAAGTGTTAAATTTCGGGAGGGATATAGGAAGGAATGGCTATGCATTAAACCTTCTGTGAAAGGGGGAGAGCTTTGCACATTGTGTACATTGTGGTTTAGATGTTAGCATTGCCAGTGGTGGGAAGGATGACATCAGAAAACATGTGAAAACTGCAAAGTATGCTACTGCAGTTAATGACAGTCTATCCAGTAGGAATATCAGTGGCTTCATGACCAAGGACAGAGATTGCTCTGTGATTAGGGCAGAGGTTTTATGGACAAAATTTATTTTTGAGAAAAACTTGCCTGTCTCGGTTAGTAATCAGTTCGGACTCTGTTAAGAAGAGTAAGAGAAAGGTGCCCAGATTCGGAAATCGCATAGGGGGTGCGTCGTCTGTTATTGTAAATGTGAATCAATCGACATATCACGATTCAAAAATATTTATTTTCCCTATTTTGTCTTTGAAAAAGTTGGCAGGTCTGTATAATGCCTCATCATTTTTCCTAATTTTTTTTTAGTGGAGAGATTGTGAACATTATAATGCTTTATCATTTGTCTTAGGTTTATATTTAGTGAAGAGGTTGAAAATCACTTATTGTCAATGGAAATATCATTAGGAGAGGAGAGGAGGGGTAAGTTTATTATTTTTGTTGTTATTGTGTTTTCAGAATTTAAAAAGCCTTATGGTAAGAAAGATAAAGTGACACTTGTCTCAAGATTCAAATGATAATGATGATAATAATAATAATAATAAATGGCACTTATGTCCCCGTAAAAAACAAGCTCTAAGTACTTTACAACATAATAACAATAATATATAATACATGTACATGGTAGGATAAAACATGGTCATAATCAAAGGTTTTACAGCGTAAAAAGATGGAATTTTAGGCCTGATTTAAAAGCCATCACTGAATTAGCACACCTAATCTGTTGGGGAGAGAGTTTCAGACATGAGGATAAGTATTCAAAAGATTGTTTACCGATTTTGCGAGTTATTTTAGGCTTTACTAAGAAAATTTTGTCATTATTTCATCTTCGTTTCTTGTTGGGATATAGATAGTCAAAGGTTTTAATGTAAATCGGACTGTCCTGGGTGGAGATGTTTGTAAACAATAGTGCATACATTTTATATTTTAACGATCTTGATAAAATGAGATTTGTATTCAGCTATTATATCCTGTTCATTGAAGAAATAAAAGGAAAATTTGCTTATAATATGTATTGTTATTCTTTTATTAATATTTTCATTGGCTGCCTGCAGCTGATTCACCGGCAAAAAAGAAAATATCGGTGAGCAATGGACATCACTGGTGTAATGTTGAGTCTGTCAGTAGGTCATGTACACAAGTCACGTCTCCATGGTCCAAACATCTCCGTTCCAAGCCATTTGTCTGGATTGTGAATCTCTGTCTGTCTGTCTGTCTCTCTCTCTCTCTTCTCTCTGTGTCTGTCTGTTTCTTTCTCTCTGTCTGTCTTTCTCTCTCTCTCTCTCTCTCTCTCTCTCTCTCTCTCTCTCTCTCTCTCTCTCTCTCTCTCTCTCTCTCTCTCTGTCTGTCTGTCTCTTTCGTTCAGTTTTGCTCAGTCTTCTCTGTCTGTCTGTCTGTCTGTCTCTGTCTCTCTTTCTGTCTCTCTCTCTCTCTTTCTCTCTCTCTCTCTCTCTCTCTCTCTCTCTCTCTCTCTCTCTCTCTCTCTCTCTCTCTCTCTCTCTCTCTCTCTCTTTGGCTTGTGCCTCAGGTTTCTTGCGTGCACACAATTAGATACAAAGTTTGAAGAAATATTTTGATGAAAGCTGTCTTTATTTTTTTTGAAGTGTTTTTTTGTTTATTAGAAAAACCTGGGTCAGGGTGATTTTGGTGAAGCTAAGTAGGCTGATTGAAATTATGTCCAGCAGCTGAGTGTTGGAAGGCTGGTTAAATTATGACTGTCCATATCCAGCTGAGTGTTAGCGGGCTGGTCAAATTATGTCCAGCAGCTGAGTGTTAGTGACTGGTCAAATTATGTCAGCAGCTGGTGTTAGCGGGCTGGTTAAATTATGTCCAGCAGCTGGAGTGTTGTGATGAACTGGTTAAATTATGTCAGCAGCTGAGCTAGCAAGTGGCGGGCTGGTTAAAATTATGTCCAGCAGCTGAGTGTTAGCGGGCTGGTTAAATTATGTCCCAGCAACTGAGTGTTAGCGGGCTGGTTAGACCCATGTCCAGCAGCTGAGTGTTAGCGGGCTGGTCAAATTTATGTCCAGCAGCTGAGTGTTAGCGGGCTGGTTAGGACCCAGGTGTCCAGCAGCTGAGTATTAGCGGGCTGGTCAAAACATGTCCCTAGCAGCTGAGTGTTATGGGGCTGGTCAAAATTATGTCATAGCAGCTGAGTGTTGGCCGTGGCTGGATTTAAATTATGTCTACAGCTGACTGAGTGTTACGAAGCTGGGTTAAAATGTCCAGCAGCTGGTGTTAGCGGGGCTGGTCAGCAATTATGTCCGCAGCTGAGTGTTGGCGGGCTGGTTAAATTATGTCCAGCAGCTGAGTGTTAGTGGCTGGATTAAATTATGTCTAGTAGCTGAAGCTTGCTTACCTGGTGTCCAGCAGCTGAGTGACTGGTTGAGCACTATGTCCAGCAGCTGAGTTAGCCGTGGCTGGTTAAATTTATGTCCAGCAGCTGAGTGTTGGCGGGCTGGTCAAATTATGTCCAGCAGCTGAGTGTTAGCGGGCTTCGTTAAATTATGTTCAGCAGCTGAGTGTTAGCGGGGCTGGTTACACTATGTCCAGCAGCTGGCGTTAGCTGGCTGGTTACACTATGTCCAGCAGCTGGATGTTAGCGGGCTGGTTAGACCCATGTCCAGCAGCTGAGTGTTATGGGCTGGTTGAGACCCATGTCCAGCAGCTGAGTGTTGGCGGGCTGGTTGAGACCCGGCATCCCAGCAGCTGGTGCAGCGGGCTGGTTAGTCTATGTCCAGCAGCTGAGTGTTGGCGGGCTGTTAGACTATATCCAGCAATGAGTGTTGCGGGCTGGTTAGTCTATGTCCAGGCTGGTGTTGGTTGGTGGGCATTAACTACCATACGGTAACATGTTCCAAAAATTAGTTTTTAGGATCTGCAATCCTGAATTTCCGGATTATAGGGTACACTTAAAGAATTGAAATGTTTTTTCTCAGCTCATCTGTTTGTTTTATCAAGACATCCGGACTATCAAAATGACTGTGAATTTGTTTTTCCTGGTCCTTGTATGAAAATGTTTCCTCGTGAAATGTCCATATAGTTTTACTGTACTGTGCTCCTTTATCAATTGTATACATCATTTCACACCTGACAATGTCTGTCGGGATAGAATCGAATCTCTCTCTATGTCTGTCTGTCTGTCTGTCTGTCACCTTTATTTCTATTTTGACAATAATACACCTCATTTCTCTTTTGACAATAATACACCTCATTTCAATTTTTGACAGTACAATTCTGTTTCAATTTTGACAGTATATCTCATGTCACCTTTGACAATACACCTCATTTCACCTTTGACAATACACCTCATTTCACCTTTGACAATAACACACCTCATTTCACCTTTGACAATAATACACCTCATTTCACCTTTGACAATAATACACCTCATTTCACCTTTGACAATAAATCCAACTCATTTCACCTTTTGACAATAATACAACTCATTTCACCTTTGACAATAATATACCTCATTTCACCTTTGACAATAATACACCTCATTTCACCTTTGACAATAATATACCTCAATTTCACCTTTGACAATAATATACCTCATTTCACCTTTTGACAATGATACACCTCATTTCACCTTTGACAATAATACACTCATTTCACCTTTGACAATAATACGCCTCATTTCACCTTTGACAATAATACACCTCATTTCACCTTTGACAATAATACACCCTCATTTCACCTTTGACAATAATACACCTCAAATTTTGACAATGATACACCTCATTTCACCTTTGACAATAATACACCTCATTTCACCTTTGAAACAATAATACACCTCATTTCACCTTTGACAATAATACACCTCATTTCACCTTTGACAATGATACAACCTCATTTCACCTTTGACAATAATACACCTCATTTCACCTTTGACAATAATACACCTCATTTCACCTTTGACAATAATACACCTCATTTCACCTTGACAATGATACACCTCATTTCACCTTTTGACAATACACCATTTTCACCTTGGACAATACGCCTCTATTTCATCTTTGACAATAATACACCTCATTTCACCTTTGACAATAATACACCTCATTTCACCTTTGACAATAATACACCTCATTTCACCTTTGACAATAATATGCCCTCATTTCACCTTTGACAATAATATACCCTCATTTCACCTTTGACAATAATATACCTCATTTCAATAATAGCCTCATTTTGACAATAATACACCTCATTTCACCTTTGACAATAATATACCTCATTTGACCTTTGACAATAATACACCTCATTTCACCTTTGACAATGATGGACACCTCATTTCACCTTTGACAATAATATACCTCATTTCACCTTTGACAATAATACACCTCATTTCACCTTTGACAATAATACACCTCATTTCACCTTTGACAATAATACAACTCATTTCACCTTTGACAATAATACAACTCATTTCACCTTTGACAATAATACACCTCATTTCACCTTTGACAATAATACACCTCATTTCACCTTTGAAAATAATACACCTCATTTCACCTTTGACAATAATACACTTCATTTCACCTTTGACAATAATACACCTCATTTCACCTTTGAAAATAATACACCTCATTTCACCTTTGACAATAATACAACTCATTTCACCTTGACAATAATACAACTCATTTCACCGTAGACAATAATACATTTCATTTCACCTTTGACAATAATACACCTCATTTCATTTCACCTCTTTGACTTTAATACACCTCATTTCACCTTTTGAATACACTCATTTCACCTTTGACAATAATATACCTCATTTCACCACCGTCACCTCACAATTTTGACAACACCTCATTTCACCTTTGACAATGATACACTCAATTCACATTTGACAGACAACACACCTCATTTACCTTTGACAGTACATCTCATTTCACCTTTGACAATAATACACCTCATTAACCTTTGACAATACGCCTCATTTTACCTTTGAATATGCACTCATTTCACCTTTGACAATAACCTCATTTCATCTTTATCAGTCTCATTTACCATTGACATACACCTCATTTCACCTAACATTCACCTCATTTTTTTGACAACATTTGACCTTTGACCTCATTTCACCTTTTGACAATAATACACCTCATTTTCACCTTTGACTCAATTCACATTTGACAGTAACATCACCCTTGACAACATTTCACCTTTGACAGTTTATTTCACCTTTGACAATAATACACCTCATTTCACCTTTGACAATAACACCATTTCACCTTTTTCACCTTTGATAATACACCTCATTTCACCTTTGACAATACACCTCATTTCACTTTGATAGTACACCTAATTTCATCTTTTATCAATGCACCTCATTTCACCACTGACAATGGCCTCATTTCACTTTTAACAGCACACCTCATTTTACCTTTGACAATAATAATGAATAGCACTCATTTCACCTTTGACAATGCATCTCACCTTTTGACAACAATACACCTCATTTCACTCTTGACAATACACCTCATTTCACCTTTTGACAATGCACCTCATTTCACCCTTTGACAGTACACCTCATGACAATACACCTCATTTCACCATTTGACAATGGTTTCATTCCCCTTTATCAATATGCCTTATTTCACCTTTGACCACCTGTTTCATCTTGACAGCACACCTCATTTCACCTTTGACAGTACACCTCATTTCACCCTTTTGACAGTACATCTCATTTACTGACAGTACACCTCATTTCCCTTTTGACAATGCACCTCATTTCACCCTTGACAGTACACTCCTCATTTCATTTCACTCTTGACAGTACACCTCATTTCACCCTTGACAGTGCACCTCATTTCACTTGACAGTACACCTCATTTCCTTTTGACTTGACAGTACACCTCATTTCACTCTTGACAGTACACTCCCTCATTTCCTTTGACAATGCACCTCATTTCACCCTTGACAGTACACCTCATTTCACTCTTGACAGTACACCTCATTTCCCTTTTGACAATGCCTCCATTTCACCCTTGACAGTACACCTCATTTCACTCTTGACAGTACACCTCTATTTCCTTTTGACAATGCACCTCATTTCACCCTTGACAGTACACCTCATTTCACTCTTGACAGTACACCTCATTGACAATCACTCATTTCACCCTTGACAGTACACATTTCATTTCACCTCATTTCCTCTTGACAGTACACCTCATTTCACTTTTGACAGTACACCTCAATTTGGGGACTCGGTAGTCCAGAGGCAAGGTGTCAGCCTCAAACCAAAAGGTAGTGGGTTCGAGCCCCGCCGACAGTTGAAATATTTTCTCGTTTTTTTAAAAACAAAATCGACGCCTAGTTCCATCGGAGATGAGCGATAAAAAGGAGGTCACATGTGCAGATCACAACACTGTCTACGTTAAATATCCCTTGTCTGTTTACAGGGCGGTCCGGGCAAAATAAAATAAAAATCTTACCAAAACCCTGAGATCACCGTAGTCGTGGATGTGAGTAAAACCAAATCAAATCAAAAAACACCTCACTTTACCTTTTGACAGAACACCTCATTTTCACTTTTTATCAATATACCTCAATTCACCTTTGACAATGCGTCTCATTTAAGTGGTCAAAACGTCATAGAAGATCGCCGTTACACAGGCAGTTTGGAAACATCATTGCTATCATTCTCCAGTAGTGTGGACAATTTTTCTTGAGTCCATGTAGGTGGATTGACACCTAGTCCCATCGGAGACGGACGATAAAAAGGAGGTCCCGTGTGCACAACACTCCGTGCGCGTTAAAGACCCCTTGGTTGTTTGCAGGGCAGTGCAGGCAAAATTAGAAATCCTACCAAAACCCTCGAGATCGCCTTGGTCGTGGATGTTATGAAATCAAATCAAAAGCCCTGTTCTCATGTTGTTTCCTTTGAAATCACCACATAAATTTTAATGAAGCCAACAATAAACCCCAGCAATGTAGAAAATAATGTTTTCCATGCTGTCCTCACAGTGGCACAGAGAGCTCTAACGTGTCAATCGGGGAGCTCTTTGCAAATGCATGTCTGGTGTTAAGAATCACCACGATTCATTTCAGCATCTTTGTTGTTTTTTTCTTATTTGTTAATTATTATTAAAATTGTTTTGTCATTACCATCATCAAATATTATGTATATGTTGCTTCCGTTTATTTCCATGTTACCTTTCTGTTTGCTTTTGAACGATGCCGTGTAATGTTATGGAGTGAAGGATTTAGGTATAATGTATACAAAAATATAAGTGCACCAGCAATGGCTCACGTCTGTCATTCCCCCCCCTGTCCCTCCCTCCCTCCTAACAGGTGGCCCAACTAAGTCAACAGACAGAAGGTCTGCCACCAAATCGATACAGATGTCGACCAGTGCCATGAAGAGGGAAGGACTATTACGGGACTGCAATACAGACAGTGGAAACCGCAGTCTTCTGACGCGCTGGCGCCAAATTTTGGCATCGCTGCAAAGAAATCTGTCTCAGTATTGCCCTTTCGACCAAAATCCTCCTCGCCCACAAAGTCAGTCTGGAATGTGTTCTTCCTGTTCCATAAATGGAAGGTTTTTACCATTGTACTTCTGGTGAAATAAAATCCACATTTCACTTTTTGAGCCTCGTTAAGTAGTAGAAAATTTGCTTTAATAAGGAAGTTTATAATATTCCTCCTTGGGGTCATCCATAGTAGCTCTAGTAGCGGAGAAAGTCAGCCCTCTGAATTTTTAGATTTAAATTGAATGACAGCTTGTGACAAGGAAACAACAGGTGTAGATCTAGTTGTTTGTGCTGTTTTCCTGTTCTTTTCTTTTCAATATCCAATCAATCAGTCAATAACTACAGCACAATGAGTACAGAAAGTCACAAAAGGGTATCATCGCCATGAAGTTCATGGTCTTTAGTGGGCTCTCCACACAGCCGTAGAGCTTTATTCCTAGAGGTGTTTGGCTCTGCCATAGTGCTGTTCTCTCTGATGTGTAGAGCAGCCACTGCTGGAGAATATGTTCAGTGTTCTGCTGGGGCGTTCCACTCTCAAACCCTTCTGATTCGCCAACTTTCAGATAGCTTATACACATTATGCTAATGGGAACGTTTGTGCCCAGCCCTGAGTCTGAAAAGTGTGACCTGGGATTTTCTGGGGGGGTCCTGAGCATGTTTCTTCAAATTATTTGATATAGACAATTTTAATCACTGCATACAGTTTACTCTTTTCTTCTTTCTAGACCCAGTGAGATATAGATCTAGTATTATATTTATCCTGTTTTTTCGTTCTTGTTTTCCATACTCACACGTCTCTCTTCCTTTCTTTCTTCCCCCTGCCTTTTTTCTTTCTTTTTCTCTTTCTCTCTCTATTTCTCTCCTTCTCTCTATCTCCTTCAGAGTCCTTCTCACCTTTTATTACTTACTTATTTTCATATTTTTATTTCATTCTAGATCTGAACCTTCCACTCTCGCTCATTCTTCACACCCCTCTCTGCTACGTTTCTTATCATCACTGTCTTCTTCTTTCTCTCTTTCTCCTTTATGTTTTTCTTCTGAAATCACATTGTGTGATGCCTGAGATAGTACTTAGATCTAGATTCTAGATATTTCTCGTTTGTTGTCTGACGAAGGGTTATACCCAAACGTCACTGTTTGTTCTGTCTTTATTAGTGGAGTTGTCACTTATTGTCGTATTTCGCCTACATAATAGTTAGCAGCTCCCTTTTTTACAGTACAATGGATGCAAGAGTGAACAGAGGAGCTGAAATATTTAGTGATCATCACCTGGTGATAGCCAAAATGAGATTAGTAACTGAAGAAAACAAACAAAAAGAAAAAGAAGAAAGCTACTTAACTCAAAATAGACGAACTAAATAAACCAATAGTAAAACAGATATACCAATTCAGGATAAAAGATCTATCAGTGAAAGACAGGTGGATCTGAAGGATGGCACAATAGAAGAAAAAGTGGCAGATGTATAAAGAAACACTCTTCAGTTGTACTGAAGAGGTCTGTGATAGGAAACAAATTAAAGGAGATAGGAAAAAAACAGCATTGTGGAATGAGAATGTCAAGACTAAAATCAAAGACAAGAAGGATGCCTGGAAGAAATACTTGCAAACAAAGAGACCAAAGGATAGGATAGATTACTTGAGTAAAAGAATTATTGCTAAAGACAAAAGTTAGAAAGCAAAACAGGAACAGTGAGAATTTCATTACAAATAGGCTTTTCCAGTTATGAACAAATTTGACTATAACTTTGCACATACGTTATTCGGTTCAATATCTAGCCGCTCCTAGTAGCTTTTTTGGATAAATTAAACTGTTTTAATTTTATGAAAATTCATATATAGCAACCTTTCCAATTTTTGGCAAATTTAGTCACAGACAAATTCGTTTTGCAAAAATTTGAACAGATATCGAAAATCGCTGCTGGGTAAAAAAATTTTTTGCGTTATAGAAAAAATAACACCTACGGCCCTGCTCCTGCATTTCAACCCAGTCTGATGGTGAGCTGAGAATCATGAAATAACTCCAACCACATTCAACTTAATGCTAGTATTTGCACATAACATGTGATATGTTGCAAGTGAACCATAGAAAGGTGGATGGGAAGTCTATTGGATTGTTCCAGGCACTAGTAGGTGCTACCAACGCGTCTGAGGGTGTGCCAGATGCGGACTGACAGACACGAGGAAGGTTCCTCACCCATCCTGTCCACCTTTTCTGGCCACCTGTGACTATGCCTTGCCGTCTCGAACACCGACAGGCGATCAAAGATTATGTAGCTGTCACATGCTAATGTGTGGAGGGAAGGCAATTACGCAGTTCACATTGCAATATCAAAGACAGGGTAAGGACAATCAAGTACTCTTGCAGTTATGATCAACTTTCCTTTTTGTGATTGGCTGAAAAATGAATGACCAATCACACAGCGTTTTCAACATGTACTGAAGTGATTGCGCAAATCGCCACATTGCTTTGTCATAGTCATAAACTTTCATTCATTTGCTCGGCTCGCTGGGCTAGATCTATCTACCTGTAAAGACTGCATATTTTTCAAAACATCATTTCAAGCACAGCTTCCAGACCATCATAATGCCTACACGAGGCCATTCTCTTGAGAACAAATAAAAACTGCTTATCTATTGGGGTCTGGTCAAAATTTTAAGGTCAGGGAATAGTCAATACAAAATAAAATGAATATTGAAGAAAATATACATTAGGGCGTGGTCCGCCTAAGAACATGCTGTTTCTGTCTCCCAAGGATCAGGTTCTTAGGCAGACACCATTGTATTTCTATAATATTTACAAATATTTATGGAAGTTCTTTGATTTTTAAGATACTTTAATATTCCACCCAGACAGGTGTGAGTAATACAGGATTTACTTCAAGCAAACAAACAATGTCATGTGTCATCTAATTTTGTTTTACTCTGAAAACAGATTTCTAAAACCCAAGTCAAATGAAATCGACAAGTGTATTCAAAGAGCTCATTCGAGACTGGAACAGTGCGCCAGGAAATAACAATATTTCCCATGCTATTAGCTTTAATGATACCGTAAGTAGACACGTATATACATATATGAGGGGGTGACATGCAAAACCCGCTATGCGTTTTACATATTGAGGTTTCACCAATTCGGACTTTGAATGAAGAGTCTTATGATAATGAAATCATTATTGTACATAACTGACAATTTCAAATTATGATTCGGCTCTAAATATCAAATTGATCAGGCTTTATTTAGAATCAATTTTCTCAAGTTATCTTTTTAGGTATAGCAGTTTTTGCATCTCACCCCATATCATATATATATATATATATATATATATATATATATATATATATATATATATATATATATATATATATATATATATATATATATATATATATATATATACATATATATATATACATATATATATATATGAGGCAGGGACAAGGTGGTGCCACAAGACCAGGACTTACAAAATGTTTGAAATGCATCCTTCTATGTCCATTCTTAAATTTTTAACCAATTAAACTAAAAAGATGACATATCTAAGATATGCATATCATTATTTGGATGGATAAAAATGAGTGATATATTTCTTGTGTTGGCTTAAAATCGGCTATTTTGAGGAGTTAAATATCTGGTTCAATTTAACGATTTTCGTTGTGTTCATCGGCTAGTTTGTTTGGCATTATCATTAAAGTAGATTGATTGTTGATGGGAAATATCGGCAGGTCCATTCTTTTTACAGAAAACGGCATTTGATAGAACAGTTTGAAAGTCAATATGTCAGTTGTCATGCGTTTTGTCCATTTGCTATGTCATTTACGACTTTCAACACAATGTCTCTTTTCGATCAAACTTGATCTGGCGGTTCTGAATCTTTCTTTTCCTTAAACTAGAATTGGCAGTTGTGGATCTTTCTTTTGGAATAGTGTGCCGACAAATGCGTGCTTGGTCTAATTTGTGTCCGGTTTGTCACGACTGACACACGTGGGATATTGTCGAATGCGACCTCATAGTAAAATAGTATGAACTCGAAACCAAAGTTCAATGCAACTAGTTGCTAAGAAACACGGTGAATGACGATATACCCCTGTTTAGCATAGGGAGGTAAGAAATGGTCAGAAAGTGATATTTAGCGTAGAAAAAAATGCAGAACATGGGGCTCAGAAATGTAAAATAAGGCTGAAATGTTATTGGTCCACAGCAAAACGTCAATGAAGTATGTAATTGCATTTCAGAAAAAAATGCCATCATAATACGTTATGTATTGATACTTTTTATTGAGCTTATTCATGTCAAGGTTTTTTAATTTTTCATTGAAAATTAATTTTTCCCCTCTGGCGAGATAGATTGCTTTCATACAGTTGAATCTTTTCATTGAGGTAGGAAACTTGAAGTTAACTTTGTGGAGCACAATTGAGTATAGTTGCCTGTAAGGCATTTCATACTAGCAATGTTTTCTTCCAATGGCCGGGCACTGGTTCACCCCCAGTGATGTCAGGAAAGCTAATTGAAGAAATTTCCTAAGAGTATAAGATGGTGAGAAATAAAAATCCTACCAACGCTCTGTATTTTTTGTTTTGTTTGAACTTTTGTTTTCAGGCCAGAGATGAAGTAACAGAGTTGACCAAGAGAACCTCAAATGTTGCTCTGTCATTCTTGGACAAAGGCACCTATGGATCTGTCTACACGCCATCGGAAAAGAAAGAATAGTGCTCTGATTGTAGAAAGAGGTAAAATATGGTGTGTCATCTGATTACCCTGTTAGTTGACTTTTGAGATGTTTGTTTTCTAAAGTAATTTATTTTTTTTTTGGTAGTGTCATGTTTTCATTGGAGTCCATATCTAGATGGTTCTGGTTATAGTCAATTGACAAAAACATGTAAGAAGTTGCACCTTCCACAGGTTGAGATGTTTGCTGGTTCTAAAGTACTCAATCTTGCGATTCTTGTTTTTTTGGGAGGGGTAGTCACCAACCCCCATCTGGAGCATGGGATTGAATTTGGAGATTCACTCTAGACAGGTTGCCGTCTTGAGGTTATGAGTCTGTCCAATGTGTCCATATTAGTTCTGACCTCTACCCTTCGACCTGTCAGCTTTTGGTGACCCTACCAGAGTGTAAGCTCCCACTGGTATAGCTCTCCAGGTTTCATATGAAACAGGAGGAAAAAAACTGGTTAGGTAAAGTCCACCAAGTTTTTCCTGAAAGCTGAAAGGAAGCTGTATGCCGATTCTTCACCCAGGTTTTATTGGAGTGGGTCGTTAGACAACATTCACCAACCCCCCATCCTGGGAGGGCTGGGATTGAATTTGGAGATTCACTACCATATAAGTCAAGGTTGCCAAGGTTCCTTGAGGTCATTAGTCCATAGAGCTACTTATAAGTTTGTGTCCATATTAGAGGTGATAATGATCACCTCTGACAGGACCTAGTCGAGTTTTACTGTCCAGCTAGTTGTACCCCATTGACCCTACCAGTGGGAAATCAGTGTTATGTATTTCCCAGAAAACTCGTCATGCCTAGCTCTCCCAGGACAATTTTTTTTTTGTTGAGTGTGCGCAGACATTTCTCAACTGTACGCACCTTTATCCCAGGTGAAACGGCAAGAGGAAAAACAACATTGGTCCTACCTTCACATTTGATGTCTTGGGAAGGTCTAATTGCAGTCCAATTATCTTGTAAATAGGATCTTAGGGTTATAATGTGGTCTAATTGACAGTGAATTATGTTGAAAGGAAGCTGGTTATAATGATGGTCTCTACAGTCATCAATTACCCAGGAATAGATCTTAGGGATAAGTGGTCTAATTGACAGTCATCAATTATCTTGTAAAAGACTTTAGGTTATAATTCATAAATGGAGGAGGTCTGTCTTTGTCATCAGAGGAAAGTCTGCCTTTGTCAGAAACTTGGGAAATTTTCCTGGAACAAAGACAGAGATGGTGTCTTTGTCAAGACAGAGTCTGTCTTTGTCATAAAGTGTGAGGAAGACCTCTTGTGAGGAAATCTGTCTTTGTCATAAACTTGTGTGAAATTTTGGTCCTGTCCATAAACTTGTGAGGAAATTTTGGTCTGTCTTTGTCATAAACTTGTGAGGAAATTTTTGATCTGTCTTTGTCATAAACTTGTGAGGAAAATTTTGGTACCAAAGGTTCCTTCAAGGTCATTAAACCCATGAGCTGGAAAGTTTATCCTGATTTCAATAAACCTGAGGAATTTTGGTCTGTCTTTGTCATAAACAGTGAAATTTTGGTCATCTTTGTCATAAACTTGTGAGGAAATTTTGGTCTGTCTTTGTCATAAACTTGTGAGGAAATTTTTTGGTCTGTCTTTGTCATAAACTTGTGAGGAAATTTTGGTCTGTCTTTGTGTGAGGAAACTTGTACAAACTTGTGAGGAAATTTTGATCTGTCTTTGTCATAAACTTGTGAGGAATTTTGATCTGTCTTTGTCATAAACTTGTGAGGAAATTTTGGTCTGCCTTTATCAACTTCAGGAGGAAATTATCCTGGCTTTGGCTGTAAACTTGTGGAGGAAATTAGGTCTATCTTTGTCATAAACTTGTGAGGAAATTTGGTCTGTCTTTGTCATAAACTTGTGAGGAAATTTTGGTCTGTCTTTGTCATAAACCTTGTGAGAAAATTTTGGTCTGTCTTTGTCATAAACTTGTGAGGAAATTTTTGGTCTGTCTTTGTCATAAACTTGTGGGGAAATTTTGATCAGTCTGTCTTGTCACAAGCTTCAGTTGAGTCGCACCTCAAGAGATTTCTCTTCCTGCTGGAACTTTAAAAGGGGGCCGGGAACTGGAGGAGGAAGGGGCCTCTGAAGTGACGCATTAAACTATAGTCATCCTAAATCCATTGAAGTTTGAGACTTTAATTGCCATGAAACCAACACGCTGTCTTGATTTAGAAATTAGGTCAAAATTATTGAACAGGATGCTCATGTGTTGCAACCTTGATTACTTTCCCCACCCCCACCACCCTCATTCCTTCCTTTTCGTTCTTCGCCTCATCTCACACTTGGGCCTGGTAGCCATTTTCATCTGGGTTGAACTTTCCTGGCCAACTGGAGAGACAAAGATCTCAGGTGTGACAGCCTTGAGCTGGGGGCGCTTGCTTTTCGTAGCAGTTGCTTGTGTGTTTGTTGATATGTTGCTTGTTTCTCTGTTTAGACTACGAAGGCAGTAAACCCCAATGAAATTATGGTCCCACTGAAACTGAAGTGCAGAAACTTGGTGCAGATAGCTTTGGATGTGGGAACAACACTTTCCGTATCGTGCTCAGAACTGTGGTACGTCCTCACGTCTGTCTCCCTTTTCGTCTCTCATCTTGTCTATCTGTCTCTGTCTCTGTCTCTTGTCTGTCTCTGTCTCTGTCTGTCTGTCTGTTGTTCCTTCTGTCTGTCTGTCTGTCTGTCTCTCTCTCTCTCTATCTCTCTCTCTCTCTCTCATTCTCCCTCTCTCTCTCTCTCCCTTTCTCTGTCGTTCTCTCTGTCTCTTCTCTGTCTGTCTGCTCCTCCCTCCCTCCCTTCCCCCCCTCTCTCTCTCTCCCTCTCTCACCTCTCCCTCTCTCACTCTCCCTCTCTCAATAAATATCTCTAAATATCTCTCTCTATCTCTCTCTCTCTCTCTCTCTCTCTCTCTCTCTCTCTCTCTGTGTCTGGAACGCTGCATGTGGAGTCTTGAGAATCTGGTGAGCAGGGTGAACGTGAGAGCCCTTTTTGGGGTGAATCTTGTTCTTGAATACCACAAGATGACGCAAATTTTCAATGGAAACAATGCCAACGATGGCATTTTTTGTATACATCGCTCTGTAATCAAATGATTTCTTTATTTGCAAGTGAAATCACCGTGACAATTACTGAGGAGACATTAAATCTTCGTCATGCCGAATACCCTTGTTTATAAAACTTTAAAATACTGGCCAAGAAAGTTAAAAATCAGCCTTTCTGTCCGATATTGGCAGCCGACGTGAAGGGCGGCCAACCTTTGTTGTTACAGAGGAAAGTCTGGGTTTGGTAAAACTGGTACTTGCAGATCGACGAGAAACTGTTAAACAGATCGCAGGCGCAACTAAAAATGAGCAATAGGCTCCATAGAAACGATCATGCATGACCATCTTCACATGTCCAAGTTATAGACAAGGTGGGTTCCTTGACCTTTGACACCAGATTAAAAAACAACAAAAGAGTTGATTTCTGACAAAGAACATTAAATTAGCATTGAAAAAATATCCAATTGTTTTATCGTCGAGTTGAACGATGAATGAAACATGGATTCGATCACTTTGTTCCCGAACAAAAATTCCCTACGATGCAGTGGAAAACTCCTTCATCCTCATCACCAAAGAAGGCAAAGGTGCAACCTTCAAGTGAAAAGGTCGTTATGCTGTCCTGTTTTTTTCTTTTGGCCTCAGGTGAGTGTAAAATGAACACAGACTACTTAGGAAAAGCAGCAGTGTGTCTCCTCATTCTCCACACCCACCCTACTCATCGGATACAGCGCTTTCACCTTTTCTCACATATGAAAACAAATTCTCAAAGGACACAGTTTCTCTATAGTGATGAAGATGCTATATCTGCAGTGGGAGAATGGTTTGAGTCTCATCAGAGGTCATATTATGCTAACAGACTTTTGAAAATCAAAGATAGATGACGGAAGTGTGTCAGTCTGTAGGTTAACCATAGAAAGATGTAGCATTGTAAGTGTCACAGGGGGACTTGGCAGTCCAGAGGCAAGGTATCACCCTCTCAACCAAAAGGTAGTAGGTTGGAGCCCTGTCAACGGTTGACAGATTTTCCAGATTTTTTGGGAGAAAAATCCCCCCCCCCCCCCCCCCATCCCATGTAGGTAGATCAACATTTATTCCCATCGGAGGTTTTGGTTTGTTCTTTTGTTATTTTTATTATCATCTGAGACCCTCCTGAATAGTATGGATTTGGGTTTTATCTGAGTTTTCCCAAAGTGTGCCTATAGTCTAAATGTTTTTGAATATGCTCTGTACTCTCTGACCAAAATACTTGCATCCTGTCCTCCAGGTCTGTCTTGGAAAGCGTTGATAAGGAAAAAGTGCTTCCTTAGTTACATGGACGATGCCATGAATTTCCGTGGCTTGGAGGGAATGTATCATGGTGTGGCCTATCTTGAAACTTCCAAAATATGTCATGGTGACCTGAAACGTAAGTGAAGGTGGAGGGCAGTTTGAAGAAGAAAAAAGAAAAAACTCCACCAAAATTAATCAGACCCAAATATCATTAAAAAACCATATTTAAATAAAAAAGAAATCATTTTCTTGGTCCAGGGATGTAAATCTTTCAGATTTTCTCTGATTTCAGATTATTTGATTGTGTTGAAATTTGGGGGGTAAATTCTCTATTTCTAGTCTAGAAATAGATCTAGATTCTAGATCTAATTCTATTTTAATTTTTGTTATTTCAGATAATTATTTTTTTAATTCACTGATAGATCTATTATATTTTTCGACTGTAAGAATTCGAAACGTAAAAACTATGAACAAAAGGAAGTTATTTTCACAATTACATTAATACTATTGTCACAATATCCGTTCGTTAATTTGTAAGACGAATTTTCAAAGAACAATTCTCTGACGGCCGAGCTTCACTATCATTAGTCTTCTCCGAGGATTCATAGAAAAATTCTCTGACCCACGTAAATAGGAAAGCGGCGGAAATAGATGGTAGGTATAAGGAAGTAACTCTCATTGGTAAGTATTAAAATTAGTAAACACAACATGGCGTCGTGTTCATGAAAGGTCTCCTAACTTTTGTGGAGTGAGATACAACAGTTGTTGCGATAGATCTAGAGTGTAGGAACAAATTTCGATGGGATTGGTTTTGTTGAAAGATGACAACAGCGATTTTTTTTCAGATCATTTCCGAAAGGTAGACAAAGATGGATTGGCTTGGTGCTGTTACTGTAAGTGCGAGATAAAGTACGGCAGTGGTGGGGTGCATTGTTTAAATGACCATGCTAGCCGATCTAAAGCTCACAATCGAAACCGTCATGTTTTTCGATCTAATCTTAGTCTTCCAGCTGCAATGCATGCAGTAAGATTTCTGGTACTGCAGATATCAGTAGTCCATCACTGCCTAGATCTAGTTCTAGTTCAGCTCTACCGTCCTCTTTACCTTATGGTGCTGCTCCAAACATTGAGCAAGAGCACAATAGATCTAGGGTACCACTCATTTATTTATTTTTTGTCCATTGTATGTCAGTTCTAGGTCTGTTTTTCATTTTAAAGTTTCTTTATCCCTAGTAATTTAACTAAATTAAGCCCAGGAGAGGCGATTTTTAAGCTGTACAAGTGTGAAAATTCAATTTCGCCTCGACCTAACGGGGCGTCGCCCCCTGACCCCACCGGGGCCTACGCGGCCCCTGGACCCCCGGTGTTTCTTTTCAGAGAATTTCTCCAGATGTCATTTACATCCCTGTTAGTCACTTTATGTCAGTTTTTGTTTCTGTTTTTAAGGTGTGTTTTTTAAATTTTGTTTTATTTCTCTCTTTTAATGGTGTATGTAAATAATAAACAGTTTGGTTGGGTTTCAGTATAAAACTTGAGCTATTCAAAGTGTATCTTTGTGTGTGCATGTGTGCCTCATTGTATGTGTTTGTGTGTGTATGTGCGTCCCTCAGGATGAATTAACCCCCCGAACTACCTAATTGCAGTTATACTTTTTGGGTTTTCTATCGTTTATATTTAATTTTCGTGTTTGTTTTTAAAAATGTACTTGTTTTTAAAAGATTCACTGTTTTCTTTTGTTTATTCTTTTTTTCTCTGTGTTTCTTCTTCTTTTAACATGACCGCTGTTTTCTATGCACTCAGTCACAATTCCTCCATAAAGGCGGGGGTTGGCGAGCACTACTGGTAAGTCCTACTTTTTTTCCTTTCCTTCACTTATCTCTCTTCTTGCTGTTTCCTCTTAATTCACCTGAAATCACCACAATGGTGGACGGGTAAATTTTAAACAAATAAACAAACAAACCTCTGTAAAGCGATCATTTCCTTGTCTCCATGTCATAACAGTGGAAAACATTTGCGCCATGTATGAGAAACAACACCTACGTTCCAAGACTGATTGACTTTGGCATTGCCAGACGAGCTTCGACAAGCCATGCATGGATGGGATTTCCCAGAGTTTCTGCCGCCAAAAGTCAACAAGTTTGCCCTCATGGTCTTAAATGTTAGTCTTTTTGTGTGTGTAATTTTAGTTGACTTGTTGGTTAATTGTTTTAAAAATTATGGTTGAAAACACAAACAAATGAATTACCTGAGATATTTGATCTCCCAACTTTTCATGCATTTTAAAAGACATTCAATGGCCATGTCTAATATTTTTTTGTTAGTTCATTTTCTTTTTAAAAAAATAATTTCCAGAGTGAAATACCACGTGACAAGCAAGGCTCGTTGTTCTTTGACGAGAAGACAGACAGCTGGTCTCTGAGCATCATCGGCTTGAGCCTTTTAAAGGGAGGCCATCACCCCTGACGGAGGTCCAGCAGTACCTGGTGAATTTTGACATTGATGAGAGGCGTATGGAAGCCATGCAAAAAGTAGGTTCCCTGCATGTGCTATGTGGTGTCGTCATCAACATTATTGGCCTGAACTAGTGCCATGTTAGGAAATGTCATCTTTATTGACCTGAACTAGGTGTCATGTTAGGAAAATGTCCATCGCATCATCATCTTTATTGGCCTGAACTAGGTGTCATGTTAGGAAATGTCCATCGCCATCATCATCTTTATTGGCCTGAACTAAGTGTCATGTTAGGAAATGTTCATTGCCCTGCGTCATCTTTATTGTCCTGAACTAGGTGTCATGTTAGGAAATGTTCATTGCCATCATCATCTTTATTGGCCTGAACTAGGTGTCATGTTAGGAAATGTTCATTGCCTCTATCATCTTTATTGTCCTGAACTAGGTGTCATGTTAGGAAATGTTCATCCATCATCATCTTTATTGACCTGAACTAGGTGTCATGTTAGAATGTTCATTGCCCTCATCATCTTTATTGTCCTCAACTAGGTGTCATGTTAGAAATGTTCATTGCCATCATCATCTTTATTGGCCTGAACTAGGTGTCATGTTAGGGAAATGTTATTGCCCTCATCATCTTTATTGTCCTGAACTAGGTGTCATGTTAGGAAATGTTCATTGCCCTCATCATCTTTATTGTCCTGAACTAGGTGTCATGTTAGGAAATGTTCATCGCCATCATCATCTTTATTGGCCTGAACTAGGTGTCATGTAAGAAAATGTTCATCGCCATCATCATCTTTAATGTCCTGAACTAGGTGCCATGTTAGGAAATGTTCATCATCATCTTTATTGGCCTGAACTAAGTGTCATGTTAGGAAATGTTCATTGCCCTCATCATCTTTATTGTCCTGAACTAGGTGTCATGTTAGGAAATGTTCATTGCCATCATCATCTTTATTGACCTGAACTAGATGCCATGTTAGGAAATGTTCATCGCAATCATCATCTTTATTGGCCTGAACTAGGTGCCATGTTAGGAAATGTACATTGCCCTCATCATCTTTATTGACCCTGAACTAGATGTCATGTTAGGAAATGTTCATCGCCATCATCATCTTTATTGACCTGAACTAGGTGTCATGTTAGGAAATATTTCATTGCCCTCATCATCTTTATTGGCCTGAACTAGGTGTCATGTTAGGAAATGTTCATTGCCATCATCATCTTTATTGACCTGAACTAGGTGTCATGTTAGGAAATGTTCATCGCCATCATCATCTTTATTGGCCTGAACTAGGTGTCATGTTAGGAAATGTTCATTGCCCTCATCATCTTTATTGACCTGAACTAGGTGTCATGTTAGGAAATGTTCATCGCCATCATCATCTTTATTGACCTGAACTAGGTATCATGTTAGGAAATGTTCATCGCCATCATCATCTTTATAGACCTGAACTAGGTGTCATGTTAGGAAATGTTCATTGCCCTCATCATCTTTATTGGCCTGAACTAGGTGTCATGTTGGAAAATGTTCATCGCCATCATCATCTTTATTGACTTGAACTAGGTGTCATGTTAGTAAATGTTCATTGCCATCATCGTTATTGTCCTGAACTAGGTGCCATGTTAGGAAATGTTCATTGCCATCATCGTTATTGACCGAACTAGGTGCCATGTTAGGAAATGTTCATTGCCATCATCATCATTTTTATTGGTTAGGAAATGTTCATGTTAGGTTTTACTTTAAAAAGAAAAAATTTGTTTGTGCTTGGATGTTTTATTTTTTTATTTATGGTTTGTGTTGGTTGTTTTTTTGTTTGCTTTTTTTTTGTGCCCAGGTCCGGTCCATTTTAGGGATTATTGTTTTTCCAGTTTTTTTCGTTTTTCTTTGCAGAGAGAGAGGGAAAGAACTGAAAGAATGAAAGAATGAAAAAATGAAGATAATCTAACAGCAAAGAATTTAATCTTCTGGACAATATTTATCTTATCTTATCTTATCTTATCTTTTCTTATCTTACCTATTGGGTGTGGCGTCGGTGGCCAAGTGGCTGCTAGACTTGAGATCATGAGGTCCCGTCTTCAACACCAGCAAAGCTGGGTTGGATGTTGTTTTCCTGGGAAAGATACTTCCACAGACATCTTCTCCACTCAACCCAGTGTAAATGGGTACACGAGCATCACTCACATGAGAGTTATAATATTTGGGGCATTGATATAAAGTGTTGAATTTCACGCAAAGTTAGGTGTTGATTTTCACATGCAAAATCAGTTTTCAACGGAAGCTGTTGGAGGCTTTTAAGCAGACACTGACTTTGGCGTATGGAATTCAGCCCTTATTGCACATATATGACATTCAACACTGATTGTGTATATACGAAATATATTGACGCTTGATTTTGCACATAAAACTCAACACAGACTTTGCGTTTGAAATTCAATGTTTTTTGCATATGAATTTCAACACTTATTTGACGTAGAAATTCAACACTGATTTGACGTGTGAAATTCAACACTGACTTGACGTATGAAAGTCAACACTGACTTAACGTATGAAATTCAACACTGGCTTGCCATATGAATTCAACACTGACTTGACGTGTGAAATTCAAACTTCAATGGGCTTTTGTGTTTTGTTGGTGTCTCCAGATTAACGACCTGACAGATGTAGAAATCAACAACTGGATTTCGCCCGATCTGGACTCGTCATCAGAACGGTGTTCAGAGAGAATTTGTGGGTGGATGCCGGCAAGAGGTGGCCTGCCATGCAGACCCTGGATTACTTGAGGAAAGCACAGCAGGTAAATAGAGCCAGTGTGAGCGTGTGTGGATGTAGAGCTGTGTTCTGTTCATGTTTTTGATTTGATTTTACCCACATTCACAACTAAGTTGGTCTCAGGTTTTTGGTAGGATATTTAAGATTTTGCCCGGACTGCCTCCTAAACAGCCAAGGGATCTTGAATGTGCACAGAGTGTTGTGATCTGCACACGGGACCTCATTTTTATCATTTGTCTCCGATGGGACTAGGTGTCGATCCACATACCTGGACCAGGGGGTAGATTTTGCTTGAGAAAATCAAGAAATTATTTTCTTTTAGCTGGTGGCGGGGCTCGAACTCACTGCCTTTTGGTTTGGAGGCTGACACATTGTCTCTGCACTACCGAGTCTCTGTATTCATGTGGATCTGTTGTTGGCCATGCAGTATGATGCAGCTGCAAATGGAAGCCGAGCTGACATATTATCAGGTATTGAAATTGAAGAAGTTGATGTCATTGAAGCATTTTAGATTAATAGAGCTGGACAGTCCAGTGACCTCCCTTGGCTGAAGAAGAGAAAAGAAAGATTGTCAGTGAAACAATGCAAAAATTAATTAATTAATAAGTCATCGCCAAAAATAGAGTCATTGATTTAAAGGTCAAAAGGCACTTGTACAGGTCGGTTGCGACCTTCACATAAAATTTAAGTCGAATTGTTTGAGAAAAACATACACTAGGTCAAATTGCATTTTGGGCTCATTTGTTTTGGTATATTTTAGATTATCATTACAGTTATTTGGAGTACTGTTATTTTTTTTGTAGTGTTATTCAACTATGCAACTGATTTGTGCAAATAACTTCACCCGTCCGTAGGCTTGCAGTGTGTCCTTCACGTCATTTATTTATTGATTCACATATTTATTTATGTGTTTTATTTTCATCTGCTTTCAGGATGGCCCAGACATAGATATAAGACAGAAACGGGGCAAGAAAAGGAGTAGGCATGTGACGTGTGAAAATGCTTTGAATGGTGTAGGTGACTTGACGCCTCCTTTCCGCTGGTACCGCCAATGTCACAGGTGCTTAGACGACAATTAAATATAAGTAGTAGAAACACCCAGTCCCCCCCCCTCTCTCTCCACACACACACATGCACACATCTATTTTGACTGACGTCAGTGATAGTGTCAGACATCTTCCATGGTTTCACACTGTAGAGGATGGTCAATGATAGTGTCAGGCATCTTCTATGATTCCACACTGTAGAGGATGGTCAATGATAGTGTCAGGCATCTTCTATGATTCCACACTGTGGAGGATGGTCAATGATAGTGTCAGACATCTTCCATGGTTCCACACTGCTTAGAGGATGATCAATGATAGTGTCAGACATCTTGTATGATTCCACACTGTAGAGGATGGTCAATGATAGTGTCAGACATCTTCTACTGTAGAGGATTCCAGACACTATGATTCCACACTGTAGAGGATGGTCAATGATAGTGTCAGACATCTTCTATGATTCCACACTGTAGAGGATGGTCAATGATAGTGTCAGACATCTTCTATGATTCCACACTGTAGAGGATGGTCAGTGATAGTGTCAGACATCTTCTATGATTCCACACTGTAGAGGATGGTCAGTGATAGTGTCAGACATCTTCCATGATTCCACACTGTAGAGGATGGTCAGTGATAGAGTCAGGACATCTTCCATGGTTCACACTGTAGAGAGGATGGTCAATGATAGTGTCAGGCATCTTCTATGGTTTCACACTGTAGAGGATGGTCAATGATAGAGTCAGACATCTTCTATGCATGGTTCCACACTGTAGAGGATGGTCAGTGATAGTGTCAGACATCTTCCATGGTTCCACACTGTAGAGGATGGTCAATGATAGTGTCAGACATCTTCTATGATTCACACACTGTAGAGATGGTCAATGATAGTGTCAGACATCCACTATGATTCCACACTGTAGAGGATGGTCAGTGATAGTGTCAGACATCTTCTATGATTCCACACTGTAGGGAGTCAATGATGGACATCCTGTAGAGGATGGTCAGTGATAGAGTCAGACATCTTCCATGGTTCCACACTGTAGAGGATGGTCAATGATAGTGTCAGACATCTTCTATGATTCCACACTGTAGAGGATGGTCAAGATAGTGTCAGACATCCACTATGATTCCACTGTAGAGGATGGTCTGATAGTGTCAGACATCTTCTATGAAGATGGTTGATAGTGTTAGACATCCACTATGATTCCACACTGTAGAGGAAGGTAGTGTCAGACATCCACTCCACACTGTAGAGGAAGTTTGTAGTTCAGACATCTACTATGGTTCCACACTGTAGAGGAAGTTTGGTAGTGTCAGACATCCACTATGATTCCACATTGTAGAGGAAGTTTGGTAGTGTCAGACATCTGCTATGATTCCACACTGTAGAGGAAGTTTGGTAGTGTCAGACACCCACTATGCTTCCACACTGTAGAGGAAGTTTGGTAGTGTCAGACATCTACTATGGTTCCACACTGTAGAGGAAGTTTGTAGTGTCAGACATCCACTATGGTTCCACACTGTAGAGGATTTGGTAGTGTAAGACATCTACCATGGTTCCACACTGTAGAGGAAGTTTGGTAGTGTCAGACATCCACTATGGTTCCACACTGTAGAGGAAGTTTGGTAGTGTCAGACATCCACTATGGTTCCACACTGTAGAGGAAGTTTGGTAGCGTCAGACATCTACTATGGTTCCACACTGTAGAGGATGGTCGATGATAGTGTCAGACATCTACTATGATTCCACACTGTAGAGGAAATTTGGTAGTGTCAGACATCTTCCATGGTTCCACACTGTAGAGGAAATTTGGTAGTGTCAGACATCTTCCATGGTTCCACACTGTAGAGGAAATTTGTAGTGTCAGACATCTTCCATGGTTCCACACTGTAGAGGAAGTTTGGTAGTGTCAGACATCCACTATGGTTCCACACTGTAGAGGAAGTTTGGTAGTGTCAGGCATCTACTATGATTCCACACTGTAGAGGAAGTTTAGTAGTGTCAGGCATCCACTATGGTTCCACACTGTAGAGGAAGTTTGGTAGTGTCAGACATCTACTATGGTTCCACACTGTAGAGGAAGTTTGGTAGCGTCAGACATCCACTATGGTTCCACACTGTAGAGGAAGTTTGCAGTGTCAGGCATCCACTATGGTTCCACACTGTAGAGGAAGTTTGGTAGTGTCAGACATCCACTATGGTTCCACACTGTAGAGGAAGTTTGGTAGTGTCAGGCATCCACTATGGTTCCACACTGTAGAGGAAGTTTGGTAGTGTCAGACATCCACTATGGTTCCACACTGTAGAGGAAGTTTGGTAGTGTCAGGCATCCACTATGGTTCCACACTGTAGAGGAAGTTTGGTAGTGTCAGACATCCACTATGGTTCCACACTGTAGAGGAAGTTTGGTAGTGTCAGACATCTACTATGGTTCCACACTGTAGAGGAAGTTTGTAGTGTCAGACATCTACCATGGTTCTACACTGTAGAGGAAGTTTGGTAGTGTCAGGCATCCACTATGGTTCCACACTGTAGAGGAAGTTTGGTAGTGTCAGGCATCCACTATGGTTCCACACTGTAGAGGAAGTTTGGTAGTGTCAGACATCTACTATGGTTCCACACTGTAGAGGAAGTTTGCAGTGTAGACATCCACTATGGTTCCACACTGTAGAGGAAGTTTGGTAGTGTCAGGCATCCACTATGGTTCCACACTGTAGAGGAAGTTTGGTAGTGTCGGACATCCACTATGGTTCCACACTGTAGAGGAAGTTTGGTAGTGTCAGACATCCACTATGGTTCCACACTGTAGAGGAAGTTTGGTAGTGTCAGACATCTACTATGGTTCCACACTGTAGAGGAAGTTTGGTAGTGTCAGACATCCACTATGATTCCACACTGTAGAGGAAGTTTGGTAGTGTCAGACATCCACTTTGGTTCCACACTGTAGAGGAAGTTTGGTAGTGTCAGACATCCACTATGGTTCCACACTGTAGAGGAAATTTGGTTACTACACTACTTCTGAAGATTGTGGCGTGGGTGGGTGTAATGGTCAGGCTACCAGACCGGGAACCATGACATCTCCAAGTTGAGGCTAGGTCTGAGATTTTGTTCTTTTGGGGGGAAATGCTCAACACGTATTTTCCCACTCTACCCAGGTGCAAATGGGGGAAAAAGCACTTGTTTGGGAGTAAAACCTGCATCATACTAGCGTTCTGTCCAGGAGGTGAATATTGTCACCTCCGCTTCGTGATATCGAAACCGGGATAAACCTATGGTTCTACGGAAGGAATTTCACTGTACTTCCTTTATTTCTCAAGATGGGCTTTCTGGTTTAAAATTGTTTATTTCTTTTGTCCATGGACTTTCTAATCCTGCAGGTTTTATGTTTGTTTAACTTTTGTTGTTTTGATTTTGTTTCTGTTGCTGTTGCAATGTTAATGATTGGACGGAGGACTCTTTAAGACACGGAAAACGAATAGCCAGTGACCTTTTTTGAAAATTTGCCCTACTGCCATCATTACAGCACAGAAGTATAAAGTGTTACATGTCAAAATAACCAGTAATAAATGAGCTTACAGGAAATAATATTAAACTTGACTATGAAGTTCATACATGGAATTGACAGAGTGATATGTCATAGTTGACTTGAGCGAACATAAAAATTATTTTTTTAAAATTTCTTTCATTCAGCCTTAAAAAATAATAAATACTTACGAAAAGGCTTGAAATTGTAATGGTTCTATTCATGAGATGTATATCCATCAGGGAAAATGTCAGAAGTTCAGAAAATACTCCATATGGGTCAATATGACTGATAATCCAAGTGTATGCGACTTGACGAAAAAAGGGCAAAACGCACCAACACAAATTTGACGACCTATATACAACTAATTTACATTTACAAACAATATCTTCCCTTTGAACTCTTTGAAAATCTTTTGGATGAGGATGAGGGGTGTTAGGCATCCAAGACAATCAAAGTTTGTTCTCTTACGACTTTGTGGTGTCAAGCCGTGGGCACGCGAGGATCACCTGGCACCCACATGATGAGATGCTGATTGTTGTTTGCCCTGACAAGGATATTTGTGTGCTCCTGCTGAAATATTTGGTGCTGGCTGCATGGAAATAGTGTTGGGCATGGCACCTGCACGGATCAATTTGATCCACCAAGAAGAGATCCTTGAAGTGCTTCAACCCTTTGGCTTTCGCTCCTTGCGGTCGAGTCAGGTTGAAAAGCACATAGAATTTGATTGTAACTTCTTCAATAGCCATTGAAACATTTTTTTCCGCCACTTGTAGGCCTTTTTTTGAAGGAGACCATAATACGTAACCCGGCTGGTCGATGCGGGGTCACATCCGTTCATATTCATGTTGTGGACATGGATGGAGGAGAGTTTTTCAATCAGCTGTCGTCTGGTCCTCACTGAGTATCGTCAACTTTGGCATTTGTTGAGGCTGCTATGCAGGCACTTTGGCTTTTTTGTCCCTCAAGTAATCACAAGGATTTCCTTTGATGTGTTGAGAAAAGTACCTTTTCCTCAAAGTGCTACAACTTGAGGTTTTTGATCTCAGGTGGAAATCTCAAAGATTGGAATGAAATGTCCCAGTGTAGTAAAAAATACCTTGCAAGCAGGTGTTCTATCAGATTCCTTGTTGTATAATACCTGTCCAGCAACTATATGATAACCTTTGCTGAGAGGCTAACAGGGTCTGAAAACTTTGAGGGCAGACTCACTATTTGGATCACACGATGGATCATGGTGTTTTGGATCCGAAGTAACCAAGAGGTCACATATGCCCAATGAAGCTGTTTAGAGACTGGAGACTTTGAAATGGAATTTCTTGGTTTTGAAGAGTTGAATTGGCAGTCCATCTTACTTCACCCAACCAACCATTTCATCCAAGGAAGGCCTCCTGAAATTTCATGAGATGGGCATTCATGAATGGAAGAATTTCTTCTCACTCTCCGCCTCAGTATCAGCACAATAGAGCATACTAAAATGGATGCCTTCAAATGGCCTCAGCGTTTCCTTAGTTTCGTTGTACCAAGGTGTCCGTTGATGCCTTGCGTAAGAGACTTAATCGTCTCTGTAAGCTGGTATCAAGTAACCCCATTGAGATCAAAAGTTCTGCTGATTGTGTGATGCCAGTCCATGAAGCGTGGAGGGAACGGGCGTCTTGCTGGGGTATTGATTGCTATTTGTGTCTAGCATGGTTATTTATGTTTTTGACCAAATCATTGATTACTTCTGTCGTATAGAACGCAAAGAAATGATTGAGTGCAGATGAGCTTCTTAAACTGGTACAGAACACCTGATCATTCTGGGGATTGAAATGGAAATCACATATCGTTTCCCCATGCTCTACTGAGCTCTACTTAATCAAGAGGAACCGAACGGCGTAGCGCTTGGTCACGGCCTTGTGTTTCCTCGAGGCCTTCCCCTTCTGTTTTTGCCTGATGTTGGAGGTCTATCGATATTATTCATAGGAGATGTAGATCTAGACCTATCACATCTATCCATATTGTCACTGACATTTGGACAATTTCCGTCACTATCACTAACATTATGATCATTGTGAGAATGAGATGACTCAGAATCTGAACTAGAGCTACATCTAGAACGAGTTGGTTGTTTATTCTCATAATCAGTGTCATACAAATCATTGTCTTCATCTTCTGAGAGATTTTGAAACACATCTTCTACAGTATATCGCCTTGAACGTGATGTTAGTAGAGCGCTGGCGAAGACTGAAAATTGAACTAGCCGCTCTATGAGTCAGTTCTTTATTTAGATTCTCAATTCTAGCAAGTTGGAACACCCCCTAGGGCCAAATGACCAGTAATCGGAAGAAGAACCATCGTAGAAAGTCGTACTGTAATTTTGTTTTTCCTTGTGTTACTTTCTTTATTAGGCCTATAATACGAACCGATCTATCGGTCGCTATGATAGCGGCCGCCGGGCGATCCAGTACGATTTGCTCGGGCCTGAAAGAGTTAAATGTCTCACTTCAAATGTTGCGGTTGCAATGTTACATGTTTCACTATAATTGCTGCTGTTTCAATGTTAACATTTTTCTGGCAGATGCCGTATATTTGCCTGCCATTGGTCACTTTCAGCACATTTACGTTAAATGGCGGTTCCCGTATATTTGCTTCCTCCCGGCCTTCAAGCGAGACGGACGTTAGTGGCGGGTCCATATGACTGTACTGCAGTGCACTCAAAGGCAGCTTTGGGAATGCCTTTATTTTGACCGATTACGCTGATCAACCCACGCCCACCAAACCGAGAAAGTCTGTTCTTTTAAAGGGGTGAAAAGTGACAGTTTATTTCCGAGTCTGACACGCATTCGATATATTTTTTTATTAAGAGATACAAAAAGCACACAGAAACTATATCTCAAATGCAGGCTGTTGACCTCTGCAAAAGTGGACAATACCAAAGACTCTTGTCTTCGTATGACTGAGGCAACTTCTGCACAGATGTCAATGACTTTAGTAAGAAGCTCCACCCACAAGTAAGAAATAGTGATTGATACAAAATAAAAGATATCAGTGGCCAATCACATTGCACACCTATGGTCTGCCTGAACGGGAGGGCGTGGATCTTCAGTCAGAGAAACCATGTTCAGGGTTGACCAATCGGGGAGCATTGTGTTGATATTGTCAAACGTCACAGGTTTCAAAATATATCTCCACCTCTTTTTTCACATAAGAATGAAGAGATCGGAGTGTTGGAAGTACGAGTGAATGTTGAAGTTTTCATCTGGGTTCAGTGACCAGCAACAAAGAGACTTTGATCTCTCAAACAGATCATTTCACTTGGTCATGATGACATGTGGTATCTGGACAAGAGGAAGGGCGGCTATTTGAAGTGTATAGACATTAGAAGCTACAAGAGTCTTATCTTCCTGCGGCATATGTAGGACTAAGGAGGGAACATCCAGTAGTGGAGGGAAGATGGGAAATCCACAGGATTGCGTAAGGGGTGGGGGCTGTTTGTGAGGAGGATGATTACTATTGAACTGTAGGAAGTGAACAGCCAAGAATACAGAAC
Source organism: Doris montereyensis (assembly GCA_037039925.1). Classification (NCBI taxonomy): domain Eukaryota; kingdom Metazoa; phylum Mollusca; class Gastropoda; order Nudibranchia; family Dorididae; genus Doris; species Doris montereyensis. The sequence goes on from JAXRKP010001807.1 coordinate 55,086, forward strand.
GGTGGCCGCTCATGTCATTGCAAAGGAGAAGAGAGGTGATATTAGTAATAGGCATTGGGTAGGAGGCAGTTTTCAGAAGCATGTTGCTGAGGTGAGGTGTTAGGTCTGGGATAGAGCGCGTGGCCGCAGCTGGTGGCACTCACTTGTGAGAAGTATTTAGTCATGGGATTACAGATTTATTTTATTCCTTCATGGGATTAGTGAAAGGCAGTTGGACATTTCCTCTACTATTAGTATTATTGTTCCATCATTCATTTGATGGAGGATGAAATAATTTCTTTAGAAATAAAAATAAATACTGTTAAGTTGAGGAAAACTACTAGATAATGTTCGACAGCCATGCCCTATTGTGACTGGGTAATGACCATGTAGCCATGTGGTTCCCCTCTTTATCTCTGTATGTTAGCCATCTCTCTTTAAAACCTCTCTATCTATCTGACTCTGTGTCTGTCTTAGTCTCTCTGTGTCTGTCTGTCTTTGTCTGTCTCTGTCTGTCTGTCTGTCTCTGTCTGTCTCTGTCTGTCTGTCTGTCTTCTCTCTCTCTCTCTCTCTCTCTCTCTTTCTACTCTCTCTCTCTCTCTCTCTCTCTCTCTCTCTCTCTCTCTCTCTCTCTCTCTCTCTCTCTCTCTCTCTCTCTCTCTCTCTCTCTCTCTCTCTCTCTCTCTCTCTCACACACACACACACACTCTCATGTTCTTCCTGCTTTCTATCCGTCTTTCTTTATCTTCCCCATTCTCTTTATATCTCCTTTCCTCTTTTTATCTCCTTTACATACCCCTTCTCTCTGTCTGTCTCTCTTTTATGGCAGTTGTCTTTTCGTTTTCTTCTTTCTTTTTGTCTTTTCATTTCGTATATTGTTATGAAGTTTGCTCTGTTGATGGAAATAGTGCAATGGGTCATTGTACCATTGGGTCTATTAGTATTAGTTTCGTTCAGCATTGTTTAGTGTTTATATTTGTTTCTATGTCTCCTTGTTGCTTATGAAGGTGGGGCACACTGGAAGATTTCTGTCCTGACACGTTTTATTAATATTAGACCTTTCCTTATTCCTCTTCATTGGTTGTGGGCCAACTGCAGTATTATTCCATGATCTGAAGACACAGTGGAGTGAAGTCAAAAGGCGAGAAATATGACAATAAAGATAGAACAAACACGTATCACTTTACGTGTTTGTTCTGTCTTTATTAGAGGAGTTGTCACTTATTGTCTTCGCCTATTATTCCATGAGTGATATATGGGGAGATAGATTTGAAAAATTGGCTCAAAATCCAGATTTCTATGGCAACCAAGGACTACAAACTTTTCAATGATATAGAATGACTGTATTGTGACAGTTACTCATGTGAATACTAAAAACAAAAACCCAAATTCAAAGCAAGAAACAAGAACTTCAAGGGCCCCCCAGAATGTTCTCACTTTAAATGCTGTTGCAATGTTGAGTGTCTCACTTTAATTGCTGTTGCAATGTTGAGTGTCTCACTTTAATTGCTGTTGCCATGGTAAGTGTCTCACTTTAATTGCTGTTGCCATGCTGTGTCTCACTTAATTGCTGTTGCCATGCTAAGTGTCTCACTTTAATGGCTGTTGCAAGGATCTGTATCTCTCAGCTGCCTGACCTATACCTAAGACTATTCTTCTCTACAGACCTCCTCCATATATTTACTGCTGCCTTCTGCTCCCTACTACCTGGAAGATCCTACATGATTCCTATCACATTTAGAGGCATATCCCATCTCACAGAAAGCTGTAAGGCCTGCCTGCCCCATACCAGTTGGATGTTGCCACTGCCCTGCGGTTCACCTCGAACACCCTGTCGATCTTTGCAGACGTATGCTGGGTAGACAGGACCTTACAGCATGTGTAAACAAGAGAGCTTCAGGAGAATAGCGAGTCCAAATGTCCTGTCACCTTTAGCAAGAGATAAAGTGGACTGGAAACAAAAGGGACAAAGAAGAATCTTGATCATTTCCTGGAGGCAGAAAAGCTGCACTATCGTGGCCCCCAGAGAAACGGGAGAATCAGACGGTACAGGCTCGTCATGCGGAAGAAAAGAAAGCTTCCGGGCTGATGCTGACATGGAGGGGGGCGGGAAGGAAAGAAGAAGATGGTTGAGGGTCAAAGGCATCTCAAGCCTCTCCTGCTGCTGCTGCCGCCACAGCCGCTGCTGCTGCAAGCATTTGAGGTCAAAGGCATCTCATCCTGTTACCTGCTCCTGCTGCAGCCTCCGCAGCCGCTGCTGCTGCAAAGCCGCTCTTGCCTTCTCCAACGCCACTTTCCTACTCGACTTCATCTTACTCTTCACTTAACTTCTTCGTAGAAGCCTTAGTAGGAGGCATTTTCACAAATAATTCTAATAATAGCTGTAGAAGAAAAGAAGAGACAATGTATGAGAAAACCATGAGAAAGAATTAGGAAACAAAGGATGAAAGAATATCCTTACAGCAAAAGGAAAAATAACATGGTTCCCTATATTATCAAAAACCATCCGTTTCCCCTGCACCGTACCTAAAAAAAAAAAATAGAAAGCAAAACATCAACAGGTTGTCGAAAATGCGTAGCACCTTATCGCAACAAATCAAGATACTTGATCTACGCTGAAAAAAGTCGTTGATGTCAATTAATATAACAAGACATAAAAACTAAATCTGGAGCCAGATTTGGATCTAGAATCTAGATCTACTTTTTGATTCGACCCCACGACTTGAATAGCACACACACTTTCATTGTTTGTGAAATCAGTCACTCAGCAGCGTTTCACATTCCCAATCAAACACAACAAAAAATAGGATGGTCACATACATAAAATAACTATAATTATGATTCGTTTACTTACCTGAATAAGGAAAATGAAGGTTTGATGGAAAAACGAAGCAAAATTGCAGCAGAAGATCTCAGCAATCTGAATTTCGTCACAGCCATAGCTTGTCGTATGCAATCAAAACAATTCAAAGACCCCACGGTGTTTGGGGTTGGCACAGGGAGTTCTGGGTCGAGGTCGCCCCGGAAGGGATCGGCTTGGCCAATCACTGCATCGGATTTCGACACACACCCACCTCAGCCAATGAAATTGTTTGTAATAGGCGTCATTCTTTGAATGTAAGAATTCGGTATCCGGTTCGTACAAAATTAGCGAGTTTACCATTGAACTGCTCTTGAACTGCCGATTCCAACGATGTGTAATATGCTATGGTTTGATACCTAGTTAGCCTTCTATGAAACCCGTTGTCAAGGGCATTTTATGCATTTCTTGCTCAAAATCGATCAAACCTCACTCACTTTGAGATCAATTTGAAATATTTTATCGACATTTTTGGATATTGAGACTAACCTCGATCGATTTAGCAGCTATCTATTCTACATACTAGCATGAAAACAGAAAATTGATAATCAAAAGTAAGCCTAATATTTTACACAATTCCTCAACCCCCCCATATTAAAGGGTACAGAGTTAATTCCATTGAAACAAAGTAACGTTGTTCTTCTTCTCTTCCTCAACCAGGGCCAGTGTCCCCACTCCTGTCAGGAGAGCAAAGTTTGGTGTGGGAAGTCCGCCAGGGCGAAGAAGACACCACAAATTTGAAGGACTTCTTTATAAACCCCAGAAAGAATCCCCCAAACACGGTGTCCGCCAGGCCAGTTGCGCAGCCCAAAAATGACCTGAAGGTCTCCAAGTTTGAGTACAACCCCGCAGCTCAGGGCCAGAGTGCAAAGCAGTTGACACCAGGGGGGAGAGCGAGGCAACACAAGGTGTTTAACGAGCCCTTCAACGACGTGCAGGCACCATCCCACCAGCATTCACAGGATTTCGATGGTAGCCCTGCCGTCAACATTTCCGACATGGTCAGGCTTCAGGTAACCAAAAGCCCTGCTGCACCCGTTGTATTTCAGATGCCTACAGCTAGAGACCTCAACCTGGGATTCCAGATGAACAGAGGCGTGGCTCCGTTTAACAATTTTAGCACGGCCAAGGTTACATCTACATTTGGAGACTTCAATCTGGGACCTCAGACGTTGAGAGCAGTCGCTCCTGAGGACTCCACGGCATGGTGGCCATGAACAGCCCCACCGGGGTGCTCGGGAGTGCCCGACTTTAACCTCCTCGGTATCGGCGATAACCTTTTCAAAGAGCAGCCTGTTCAGGCGGATGACCGCTTCAGGGCCCTGGACGACGTCGGCCCAATGGCAAACCTAAAAAGTAACGTTTGCTATTTGACTAGAAAAAGGAGGGACAAACAAATAAACAAAGTTTGTTTTCTTTTCTCCCCTTTAGGGTTTTTGCCCAATTTTGTTTATGACAGATTATGTGATAATCCTCTATCCTTTTTCCCTCCCTCCCTCCTTTCACCTCTCTTTACCCTGCCTCCCTTCCCTCATTCCCCTTCCTCTCTTTCTCCGTCCATCTCTGTACAACCTCCTCTTTCCCTTTTATTTACTGTACCTTCACATTTCCCCCAAAATGATCTATAATATGTTGTATTTAATGCTTGAAATTTTGCCTTTTCCCCTTCCATGTGACTGACCAATTGTAAATGTGTATTTCCATTCTGTGGAGTAAGCAATGTTATCCTTTTTGTGTGCGTGTGTGTTTGTTTGTAGTTTTATTTAAATGCATTATGAGGAGGAGAAGAAATTTTGTTCTTCATTATAATGTCACACTGGTAGAAAAATATTTACGGAAATTGAAAAATGTTAAATCTGAAGAAAAGAAGAAAACCCCCAAGAAAAGTTGTTATGGGTGGGGGAAATGACCTATCAGATAAGACTATATGAGTTTTTTGTTATGTTATGTGTAAAGACAAACAAAAGTTAACCCTTTCCTGCCTAAGGGTGCTCCACAATTCTAGTCAGGGTGCCTTTAACCCTCACTTCCTATTCAGTCTTTGTGCCTAAGCAAAGGACACGACTCTGATGAAAAGTATACCTGTCTCAGTTAAGTTTAATTTTAGAAACTGAATCATCTTTCAATTTCAGTGAAGAAATTATACTAAACTAGAGAACAAAATCAGCTTTCAGAAAGTAAATATTTTTATGTAACTTTGATGAGCTTTTAATTGTCATTAACATTAGTGAGTAGGTCGGTCCATTCATTGGAAGTAATAGTTTCGTTTTGACTACAATCGCTGCAAATCAAAAAACGAAAGTAGAAAAAATGCAGCCTTTTTTTGATAAAAGCAACTAAAAAATCTCACACCTCACGAGATTTGCCGAAGTCTCACACACTGCGAGATCTTCTTGTTATGTCAGAGGGTGCAAAGACAAAGAGTAAGTGAGGGACGTATTAGGGCACTTTATTTAAGGCATCGATGCTGACGTCGCATTGGATGGCAGTAGTGTTAGTTAGCATGGTTGGTTGGTTTCTTTTCACGGCTGGGGATGAGTGCCAACGCAGAGATTGCGTGTTCGATGCCCGTGGTGGCTAAGATTATGTTCTTCTGTCTATTCCTTGTATTTGTCTCGTCTTTGTTCTTAAGATTGCACCGATCGGTAATTAGCGCAGAACATATATATAATAAAAAAAACCCAACATGTGTATCATGCGATACTGATATGATTCATTTAGTGACCATCTCATTTGATTATTATTTAATGTTAACGTCATTGTCCTTATTTTTAGTGGTGTAGGTGGTCTGGTGATTAATTGGGTTTCCACTCTTGAGATCTTGAGGTCCTGGTTTTCAATTCTGGTGATGGTCGGACCGATGTTGTGTTCCGTGTGAAAGTAAGACAAGTTAATCAATCATATTAGTGTGCTTCGATGTTAACCTGTTGTCTTGTGTTTTGGTACTTTTTGTTGATCATTTGCCCTCATGGCACACAGAGAGGGTCAAGGTCAAGGTAAGGAGTGGACAAGGCAGAATCCGAGATCTATGGTTGAGTGAGTTATTCAAAGAGGTAAACAACTTGATGAGGTTTTTCCTTGTTGTCAGTAGCAAGATAAAGCTCAGCGCAGACCAAAAAGTGCAGACATATCCATCGTTATGAAGAAGAACCCTTTTGATCTCACTTGGTTTGTTTTGTTGGTTTATGAATTTACCACCGCATGTCAATGTTGAGGTACACGTATATATATATATATATATATGTGTGTTCCGCGCTAATTACCGATCGGTGCAATCTTAAGATTGCGCTGCGCGTTTTAACGGTCGTATAATTGTGTGGCAATCACACACACACAAACACACGAACACACACACACACACACACACACGAACACACAATCACATATATAATTTCACCTTGTATGGTTTAACACTTTAAAATATGTGAATGTTCCTTGATGTGAGTAAAAGAATAAAGATGGAAGTGAATAAAAAATTTAAAAAATTATTTCAAAAATATAAAATATTAACACAATCTTCAGATTGCCCATTTTAACCCATTACTTCTCCAAAATAATAGGTCAACCTTATATCAATGGAAATTTTAGTCTCTCCTGCACGCGTAGTACTATAACACTTTATCGTTAAAACAGCGCAATCTTAGATTGCCACGCAATTATATGATCATTAAAACACTCAGCGCAATCTTAAGATTGCACCGATCAGTAATTATTTGAAATACTCCCCCCCCCCTTTTTTTTTCTCCCCTCGTTCTTTTTGTCTATGATTCATTTAGTGGCCATTTTTCTTCTTCCCTTTGTTTGAAATACTCTCCCCTCCCCTCTTTTTTCTCGTTCTTTTTGTCTATGATTCATTTAGTGGCCATTTGTCTTCTTACCTTTGTTTACAATTCCCCTCTCTTTTTCGTTCTTTTTGTCTATGATTCATTAAGTGACCATTTTTCTTCTTACCCAACCCCTCTTTTTTCCGTTCTTTTTGTCTATGATTCATTTAGTGGCCATTTTTCCAGTTGAAATCATCTGAGTCACTTTCATAACCATTTTTTCTCGTTCTTTTTGTCTATGATTCATTTTAAGTGGCCATTTTTCTTTAGAAAAAGACTTCCCTTTGTTTAAATCATCTGAGTTCTTTTTGTCTATGATTCTACTTCCGGAAATATCCCCCCAAGGCAATCAAAATGAAACAGGAAATAGCATGGTTTATCAAGAATGAAACGCATGGTGATAACGAAAATAGCGGCGTTTTCTAAAAATCGTTTGCGACCGATTGCAGTTCTGTAAGTGGTTACTTTGACTATGACTTCTCCTCTACTTCCGGAAGGCAATAAAATGACAGGAAATAGCATGGTTTATATGGTAGAAGAGTTTCACCCGGTTCCAACCGGCCGCAATCGGGCGCATCGGGGACGCCTTGCCATGTGTTTTCATTGTCCGCGATTGGGCACATCGGGATGCTTGGGTTAAACTGCTAGCGGGACTTGAACCCACGATCTTTTGGTTCAGAGGTCGAGACCTTGCCTGAACTACTGAGTGCCCTTAGGCAGAAGTGCCTTACACTTACTAGCTACTTCACTCTGTGTTTGTGTGTGTATGCCTGTGTGCGCGCGTGTGCTCATTTGGGAGTTAAGAAGAACTGACTTATTGAAATAGTCTGCCCGGGAACATGACTGATGAAAAGTTCACGAGCCTGCACTGGAGTAGATATGTCGACTATAGACCCATTTCAATTTGAGATTCAAATAAAAATTTGTTGTTGTTGTTGACTTTTTTAATGTGTATGTATTATTTACATTTGTGTAAAAAAAACAACCTGAACTGTGTTTTGGCTTTGTTGAATGATAAAGCCACCAAATTCAATGCTTTGCTTGGATGAACTTCTTTCTGGTTATTCTCTTCATCATGTATCTTCTGTACTGCTGCTCCCATTAGCTTTTGGCCCATGTTCTCAGCAGCATTACCCGTGTTCAACTTTTAAAAGTACAGTTGTTACACTGTCTGTGTGGCCGGAGACAGTAGGGAGGTGGGAAAGACCCGCGCTTTCAGTATTCAGATAAGATGAGATCAGATCAGATAAGATATCCTTTATGGATCCGTAAACAAGAAATAACATTGTGCTTGTTGACATATTGCTGTGATTATTCATCGTATTGTAAGTATGAGTCACACTTACAATACGATGAATAATCACGGCATAAAAACATTAATTAACATAAACATGTAATACTTTTAGAAATATGAGTCATAAAAACAGAAATATTTACTGTAAGACTGGATATGTTGAGATGTGATTCATAGAAATATTTCCTTAAAGGCTGGGTATTTAGAAATGGGATTCCTAGAACATTTCGCTTTAAGTTTAAGATTGAATGTTTTCAGAAATGTGATTCATAGAAATATTTACTATAAGTAGTATAAGACTGGGTATGTTGAAATGGGATTCATAGAAATATTTCCTTTAAAACTTAGGTATTTAGAAATGTGATTCATAGAAATATTTCCTTAAAGTTAAGACTGGGTATTTAGAAATGGGATTCTCAGAACATTTCGTTTTAAGTTTAAGATTGGGTATTTTTGGTATGATTCATAGAAATATTCTCTAAATAAAACTGAGTAATTTCTTTAAATGTGAGTCATAGAAATAATTTAAGTAAAGACTGGGTATTTAGAAATGTGATTTATTGAAATATTTACTTCAAAAGTAAGACTGGGCATTTTTATAAATATGATTCATAGAAATATTGACTTAAACTAAAGACTGGATATTTAGAAGTGTGAAACATCATAGAAAAACAATTTAACAACCTGTTGTCAGTTTGAAAGAGGATTTCAGGAGAAACAGGAGACAGACAACCTTCGGCCATTTACGGAGTGAAAAACTGTATTGCCGTGAAATTGAAATCATAATCATTGTTTTTTTAATGTTAAGCACAAAAAGTTAAAATTGTACAATACCGGGAATTTTGACATTTAATTTTGATATTGATTAAAAATATGGTGGCCTGTCAAAAAACACACACGGTGGTTGCTTTTTTGTTTTTTATTTTTTTCTTGTTTTGTGTACGCACCATTGTACGCACCATTTTGTTATGCATGTGGAAATACATTGTGTGATGCCGGAGGTAGTACTTAGATCTAGATTCTAGATATTTCTCGTTTGTTGTCTGACGAAGTGTTATACCCGAAACGTCACGTATTTGTTCTATCTTTATTAGTGGAGTTGTCACTTATTGTCATATTTCGCCGTAGAAATACATTGTAACTTTTAAAATTTGATCTGAGATTTTTACCCACATCCACAACTAAGGTGATCTTTGGGGGTTTCGGGAAGATTGTTTTCTAAATTTTGCCTGGACTGCCCAGTAAACGGCCATGGGATCTTTAATATGCACAGAGCTTTGTGATCTGCACACGGGACCTCCTTTTTATCGTTTGTTTCCGATGAGACTAGGTGTCTATCCACCTACCTGGACCAGAGGGGTAGATTTTACTTGAAAAAAAGAGTCAATTTTGCAACAGCCAGGGCTTAAATCGACGACCTTTTGGTTCAGAGGCCGACACCTTGCTCAGGAATCGACATCTTGGTCTAGAATCGACATCTTGGTCTAGAATCGACATCTTGGTCTAGAATCGACATCTTGGTCTGGAATCAACACCTTGCTCTAGAATCGACACCTTGCTCTGGAATCAACACCTTGGTCTGGAATCGACACCTTGCTCTGGAATCAACACCTTGGTCTGGAATCGACACCTTGGTCTGGAATCGACACCTTGCTCTGGAATCCCGAGTTCCATTAAAGGGTAACACACTCGAACCTCGTTATGCCGCCAACTGTTATGCCAGTGGTAATTTGGCGATATAATAGGAACGTCCTTGGTCACTACTACATTAAAAGAGATAATCAATATTTGACTAATCGAGTAGAAGAAAACCGATCACTGACATTGACATGGCAATAAAGGCATTCTGCATGTGAAGAAGGCTTTTGTAGTAGTAGTAGTAAGACTCACTAAGATCATGTGCATTTTTGTAGGAATAAGACTCACTAAGATCGTCTGCATGTGAAAAAGGCTTTTGTACTAGTCAGACTCACTAAGAATAAGATCGGCTGCATGTGAAAAAGGCTTTTGTACTAGTCAGACTCACTAAGAATAAGATCGTCTGCATGTGAAAAAGGCTTTTGTACTAGTCAGACTCACTAAGAATAAGATCGTCTGCATGTGAAAAAGGCTTTTGTAGTAGTAAAACTCACTTAGATCGTCTGCATGTGAAAAAGGCTTTTGTACTAGTCAGACTCACTTAGATCGTCTGCATATGAAAAAGACTTTTGCAGTGTAGTAGTAAGACTCACTAAGATCGTTTGCATGTATAAACGGCTTTTGTAGTAGTAAGACTCACTAAGATCGTCTGCATGTGAAAAAGACTTTTGTAGTGTAGTAGTAAGACTCACTAAGATCGTCTGCATGTGAAGAAGACTTTTGTAGTAGTAATAGACTCACTAAGAGTAAGGTCGTCTGCATGTGAAAAAGGTTTTTGTAGAACTAGTAGTAAGACTCACAAAGATCGTCTACATCTGAAAAGGCTTGTCGCAGTAAGACTCACAAAGATCATCTGTATGTGACAAGGCTTTTGTAGCAGTAAGACTCACAAAGATCATCTGTATGTGAAAAGGCTTTTGTAGCAGTAAGATTCACAAAGATCATCTATATGTGAAAAGGCTTTTGTAGTAGTAAGACTCACAAAGATCATTTGTATGTGAAAAGACTTTTGTAGTAGTAAGACTCACAAAGATCATCTGCATGTGAAAAAGGCTTTTGTAGAAGTAAGACTCAAAGATCATCTGCATGCGAAAAAGGCTTTTGTAGTAGTAAGACTCACAAAGATCATCTGCATGTGAAAAGACTTTTGTAGAAGTAAGACTCAAAGATCATCTGCATGCGAAAAAGGCTTTTGTAGCAGTAAGACTCACAAAGATCATCTGCATGTGAAAAAGGCTTTTGTAGCAGTAAGACTCACAAAGAGTAAGATCGTCTGCATGTGAAAAAGACTTTTGTAGAACTAGTACTAGTAGAGTAGTAAGACTCACTAAGATCGTCGCATGGGAAAAATATTTTTTAGAACTAGTAGTAAGAGTAAGACTCACAAAGATCGTCTGCATGGGTAAAATACTCTTGTATAACTAGTAGTAAGACTCACAAAGATCGTCTGCATGGGTAAAATACTCTTGTATAACTAGTAGTAAGACTCACAAAGATCATCTGCATGTGAAAAAGGCTTTTGTAGCAGTAAGACTCACAAAGAGTAAGATCGTCTGCATGTGAAAAAGACTTTTGTAGAACTAGTACTAGTAGAGTAGTAAGACTCACTAAGATCGTCGCATGGGAAAAATATTTTTTTAGAACTAGTACTACTAGTAGTAAGAGTAAGACTCACAAAGATCGTCTGCATGGGTAAAATACTCTTGTATAACTAGTAGTAAGACTCACAAAGATCGTCTGCATGGGTAAAATACTCTTGTATAACTAGTAGTAAGACTCACTAAGATCGTCTGCATGGGAAAAATACTCTTGTATAACTAGTAGTAGTAAGACTCACTAAGATCGTCTGCATGGGTAAAAGAATTGTAGAACTAGGCGAAATATGACAATAAGTGACAACTCCACTAAGACAGAACAAACACGTGACATTTCGAGTATAACCTTTCGTCAGACAACAAACGAGAAATATCTAGAATCTAGATCTAAGTGATACGTCCGGCATCACACAATGTGATGTCAGAAGAAAAACATAAAGCAGAAAGAAAGAAAGAAAAAGACAGTGATGATAAGAAACGTAGCAGAGGGGGGTGTGAAGAATGAGCGAGAGCGGAAGGTTCGGATCTAGAATGAAATAAGAATATGAAAATAAGTAAGTAATAAAAGGTGTGTGAGAGAGAGAGAGAGAGAGAGAGAGAGAGAGAGAGAGAGAGAGAGAGAGAGAGAGAGAGAGAGAGAGAGAGAGAGAGAGAGAGAGAGGGAGGGAGGGAGGGAGGGAGGGAGGGAGGGAGAGAGGGAGAGAGAGAGAGAGAGAGAGAGAGAGAGAGAGAGAGAGGAGAGAGAGATAGAGAGAGAGAGGAGAGAGAGAGAGAGAGGAGAGAGAGAGAGAGAGAGAGAGAGAGAGAGAGAGAGAGAGAGAGCGAGCGCGCGCGCGCGAGCGAAAATTGTCCCCCGTAAAGACGCCCGCAACATCGCAGAAAGAAAAAAGACCAAAAGCATATTTCTTATCCTTCCGTACCATCCGCACACACACACCGTGTCATCAATATAGTCCGCAAGAACCTGCCTATTCTACACGCTAGTGACGAGACTAGACGTGTGTTCCCTTCCTTCCCATTAATTGCATTCAAGAGAAACACTAGCCTTCAGGATGTCCTTGTGCACAGTCGCCTCTCTACTGACTCCTCGCCGTCGGGCACCGTCCGATGTGGACGCACTAACTGCAAGTCTTACTAAGATCGTCTGCATATGAAAAGGGCTTTTGTAGCGGTAAGTGTCACTAAGATCATCTGGATATGCAAAAGGGCTTTTGTAGCGGTAAGACTCACTAAGATCGTCTGCATATGAAAAGGGTTTTTGTAGCGGTAAGTGTCACTAAGATCATCTGGATATGCAAAAGGGCTTTTGTAGCGGTAAGACTCACTAAGATCGTCTGCATATGAAAAGGGCTTTTGTAGCGGTAAGTCTCACTAAGATCGGCTCCTTTTGAAAAGGGCTTTTGTAGCTGTGTCTCACTAAGATGGTCTGTATATGAAAACGGCTTTTGTAGCGGTAAGTCTCACTAAGATCGTCTGCATATGAAAAGGGCTTTTGTAGCGGTAAGTCTCACTAAGATTGTCTGCATATGAAAAGGGCTTTCGTAGCCGTTAGACTCACTAAGATCGTCTGCATATGAAAAGGGCTTTTGTAACGGTAAGTCTCACTAAGATCGTCTGCATATGAAAAGGGCTTTCGTAGCGGTTAGACTCACTAAGATCGTCTGCATATGAAAAGGGCTTTTGTAGCGGTAAGTCTCACTAAGATCGGCTGCATATGAAAAGAGCTCTTGTAACGGTAAGACTCACTAAGATCGTCTGCATATGAAAAGGGCTTTTGTAGCGGTAAGTCTCACTAAGATCGTCTGCATATGAAAAGGGCTTTCGTAGCGGTTAGACTCACTAAGATCGTCTGCATATGAAAAGGGCTTTTGTAGCGGTAAGTCTCACTAAGATCGTCTGCATATGAAAAGGGCTTTTGTAGCGGTAAGTCTCACTAAGATCGTCTGCATATGAAAAGGGCTTTTGTAGCGGAAAGTCTCACTAAGATCGTCTGCATATGAAAAGGGCTTTTTTGTAGTGGTAAGTCTCACTAAGATTGTCTGCATATGAAAAGGGCTTTTGTAGCGGAAAGTCTCACTAAGATCGTCTGCATATGAAAAGGGCTTTCGTAGAGGTTAGACTCACTAAGATCGTCTGCATATGAAAAGGGCTTTTGTAGCGGTAAGTCTCACTAAGATCGGATGCATATGAAAAGGGCTTTTGTAGCGGTAAGTCTCACTAAGATCGGCTGCATATGAAAAGGGCTTTTGTAGCGGTAAGTGTCACTAAGATCGTCTGCATATGAAAAGGGCTTTTGTAGTGGTAAGTCTCACTAAGATCATCTCGATATGGAAAGGGCTTTTGTAGCGGTAAGTCTCACTAAGATCGTCTGCATATGAAAAGGGCTTTTGTAGCGGTAAGACTCACTAAGATCGTCTGCATATGAAAAGGGCTTTTTTAGCGGTAAGTCTCATTGAAATCGGCTGCATATGAAAAGGGCTTTTGTAGCGGTAAGTCTCACTAAGATCGTCTGCCTTATATGAAAAGGGCTTTTGTAGCGGTAAGTCTCACTAAGATCGTCTGCATATGAAAAGGGCTTTTGTAGCGGTAAGACTCACTAAGATCGGCTGCATATGAAAAGGGCTTTTGTAGCGGTAAGTACTCACTAAGATCGGCTGCATATGAAAAGGGCTTTTGTAGCGGTAAGTCTCACTAAGATCGGCTGCATATGAAAAGGGCTTTCGTAGCGGTTAGACTCACTAAGATCGTCTGCATATGAAAAGGGCTTTTGTAGCGGTAAGTTTCACTAAGATCGTCTGCATATGAAAAGGGCTTTTGTAGCGGTAAGACTCACTAAGATCGTCTGCATATGAAAAGGGCTTTTTTAGCGGTAAGTCTCACTGAAATCGGCTGCATATGAAAAGGGCTCTTGTAGCGGTAAGTCTCACTAGATCGTCTCCTTTGAAAAGGGCTTTTGTAGCTGTGTCTCACTAAGATCGTCTGCATATGTAAAGGGCTTTTGTAGCGGTAAGACTCACTAAGATCGGCTGCATATGAAAAGGCTTTTGTAGCGGTAGCTCACTAGATCGGCTGCATATGAAGAGGGCTTTTGTAGCGGTAAGTCTCACTAAGATCGGCTGCATATGAAAAGGGCTTTTGTAGCGGTAAGACTCACTAAGATCGGATGCATATGAAAAGGGCTTTTGTAGCGGTAAGTCTCACTAAGATCGTCCTGCATATGAAAACGGCTTTTGTAGCGGTAAGTCTCACTAAGATCGTCTGCATATGAAAAGGGCTTGTTGTAGCGGTAAGTCTCACTAAGATCGTCTGCATATGAAAAGGGCTTTTTGTAGCGGTAAGTCTCACTAAGATCGTCTGCATATGAAAAGGGCTTTTGTAGCGGTAAGTCTCACTAAGATCGGCTGCATATGAAAAGGGCTTTTGTAGTGGTAAGATCTCACTAAGATTGTCTGCATATGAAAAGGGCTTTTGTAGCGGAAAGTCTCACTAAGATCGGCTGCATATGAAAAGGGCTTTTGTAGCGGTAAGTCTCACTAAGATCGTCTGCATATGAAAAGGGCTTTCGTAGCGGTTACGACTCACTAAGATCGTCTGCATATGAAAAGGGCTTTTGTAGCGGTAAGTCTCATAAGATCGGCTGCATATGAAAAGGGCTTTTGTAGCGGAAAGTCTCACTAAGATCGTCTGCATATGAAAAGGGCTTCGTAGCGGTTAGACTCACTAAG
>JAXRKP010001807.1:75000-82500 GCA_037039925.1 Doris montereyensis
TCCATAAAGGAATCTAAAGGTAACAGTTTCTCTCTCCATAAAGGAATAATGAAGGTAAACAGTTCACCTCATAAAAAGGAATAATGAAGGGTAACAGTTTCACCTTCATAATGGAATAATGAAGGGTAACAGTTTCTCATCTCCATAAAGGAATAATGAAGGGTAACAGTTTCACCTTCATAAAGGAATAATGAAGGGTAACAGTTTCACCTTCATAAAGGAATAATGAAGGGTCTCTGTGTTCACCTCCATCTCTGAATAATGAAGGGTAACAGTTTCTGTCTTCATAAAGGAATGTCTAAGGTAACAGTTTTCACCTCCATAAAAGAAATAATAAGGGCAACAAAGCTCTACTCCCATAATGGAATAATGAAGGGAACTCAGTTTCGCCCTCATCAACTTAAAAGGAAAATAAAGGGCAACAGTTTCTCTCTCCCATAAAGGAATAATAAAGGGCACCAGTTTCGCCTCATCAACTTAAAGGAATAATAAAGGCACCAGTTTCTCGCTCATCAACTTAAAAGGAATAATCTCTCTCACCAGTTTCAGCCTCATCAACTTAAAAGGAATACTAAAGGGTAACACTTAAGTTTCAGCCTCATTAAGAAATAATAAAGGATAACAATAACACTAATAGTTTAACCTTCATAAAGGAATAATAAAGGGCAACAGTTTAACTTATCTTTAACTCTTAAAGGAAGAATAAAGGGTAACAGTTTCACACTGATAAAGAAATAATAAATGGTAACAGTTTCACCCTCATAAAGGAATATTATAAAGGGTAACAGTTTAACCTCATAGAAACATAATAAAGGTTCACCTCCATAAAGGAATAATAACAATAATCATAAATAATAATAAATAGTATGGTTTAATAATAATAAAATAATAATAAAGTAATAGTTTTCATTTTCATAGTAGTAATAATAAATGGTAATAATGTTAAACAAGAAGATGAAAATATAATAAAGGGTAGAAGAAGAACAAGAAGAAAAGAAGAAGAATAAGGGTAAGAAGAAGAAGAAGAAGAAAGGAATAAGAAGAAGAAGAAGAGTTTCACCGTCATATAGGAATAAAAAGAAGAAGAAGAAGAAGAAGAAGAAGAAGAAGAAGAAGAAAAGAAGAAGAATTAATCATAGTCATAAATAATAATATAGTAATAATAATAATAATAATAATAGAATAATAATAGTAATGGTTTAATAATAAAGGAATAATTAAAATGGTAATTTTAATAATTAGAATAAGAATAATAATTATCATACTACTACTACTACTACTACTAGGACTACTACTACTACTACTACTGCCTGAAAAAAACAGCCAAAGGGATCTTTACTACTACTAGTGTTGTTATCTGTACATGGGACTCCTTTTTATCGCCACTACTACTACTACTACTACTCGATCTACTACTACTACTACTACTACTACTACTACTACTACTACTACTAATAATAATAATAATAATAATAATAATAATAATAAGGCTAAAAACATAATAGTATTAATAATAATAATCTAATAATAATAATAATAATGATAATAATAATAATCATAATAATAATAATAATAATAATATAATAATAATAATAACAATAAAATAATAATAATTTCACAATAATAATAATAATCATAAAATAATAATAATAATAATACTCTCATAATAATAGGATAATAGTTTAATCTCCAGTCTCAATAATAATAATAATAATTTTACTTCCATAAAGGATAATAATTCCAAATGTCTCACTTTAATAAATTAGAATAAAGAATAAAGTTTGATCAGTCTCACTCATAAATAATAGTTTATCTCCATATGGGTAATAGTTAAATAAACTCTCATAAAGGTAATAATAATCATCTCCATAATAATAATAGTTTCACTTAATCTTACTCATAAAGGTAATTTCAATCCATAAAGGGTAATAGTTTCACTCTCAGTCTCACTCTCATAAATGGTAACAGTTTCACCTCCATAAGGGTAATAGGCGATGATCAGTCATAAGAGTAACGGGTTTCACCTAAAGGATAACAATGTCAGTCTCTCCATAAAGGGTAATAGTTTCACTCTCAGTATCACTCTCATAAAGGTAACAATTTCACCTCCATGAAGGATAATAAGTTTCACTCTCAGTCTACTCTCATAAAGGTAACAGGTTTCACCTCCATAAAGGGTAATAGTTTCACTCTCAATCTCACTCTCATAAAGGTAATAATTTCACTTCCAGGTCTCATAAAGGTAAGTTTCACCTCCAAAGGATAATAGTTTCCTCTTAGTCTCACTCTCATAATGGTGGCAAGTCACCTCCATAAAGTGTGTAATAGTTTCACTCTCAGTCACTCTCATAAGAGGTAACAGGTTTCACCTCCATAAAGGATAATACTCTCACTTTAAAGGTAAGAGTTTCACCTCCCATAAAGGTAATAGTTTCACTCTCAGTCTACTCTCATAAGAGTAACAATTTCACTTCCATAAAGGATAATAGGGAGACTCTCAGTATCTCAGAGAGTAAGGGAAAGGTAAGATTTTCACCTCCATAAAGGTAAAGGTTTCAGATAATAGTTTCACTCTTTCAGTCTCACTCTCATAAAGGTAACAATTTCACTTCCATAAAGGATAATAGTTTCACTCTCAATCTCACTCTCATAAAGGTAATAATTTCACTTCCATAAAGGATAATAGTTTCACTCTCCAGTCATAAAGGTAACAATTTCACTTCCATAAAGGTAACAGTTTCAATCTCACCATAAAGGATAATAGCTCATAAAGGTAACAGTTTCAGAGCCATAAAGGATAATAATAAAGGTAACAGTTTCACCTCCAGTCTCATTCTTAAAGGTAACAGTTTCACCCCATAAAGGATAATAGTTTCATTCTCAGTCTCTCACTCTAATAAAGGTAACAATTTCACCTCCATAAAGGATAACAGTTTTCTCTCTCAGTCTCACTCTAATAAGGGTAACAATTTTACTCCATAAAGGATAATAGTTTCAGTTTCACTGTCAAAACCCTCTCATAAAAGTAAAACAATTTTATATCCATATAGGATACTAGTTTCACTTTCTAATCTCACTCTCATAAAGGTAACAACAGTTTCGTCTCCATAAAGGATACTGGTTTCACTCTCAGTTTCACTCTCATAAAGGTAACAGTTAACAGTTTCACCTCCGTGAAGGCCTATATTAGAGTAACAGTTTTACCTCCTTTTAAGGCCTATATTAGGGTATCAGTTTCACCTCCTTAAAGGCCTATATTAGGGTATCAGTTTCACGTCCGTAAAGGCCTATATTAGGGTATCAGTTTCACCTCATTAAAGGTCAATATATTAGGTATCAGTTTCACCTCCTTAGAGGCCTATATTAGGGTATCAGTTTCACCTCCTTAAAGGCCTACATTAGGGTATCAGTATCACCTCCTTAAAGGCCTATATTAGGGTATCAGTTTCACGTCCGTAAAGGCCTATATTAGGGTATCAGTTTCACCTCATTAAAGGTCAATATATTAGGGTATCAGTTTCACCTCCTTAGAGGCCTATATTAGGGTATCAGTTTCACCTCCTTAAAGGCCTATATTAGGGTAACAGTTTCACCTTCTTAAAGGACTATATTAGGGTAACATTTTACCTTTTCCTGAAACTGAGAATATCAGGAAATGTTCTCAACAGGGTTATCCTTAAAAGACTTAACTGGGCAACGGATGCCCAACTACGAGATGAGCAAGCAGGATTTAGACAAAATAGACCATGTAGGGCCTACTGACCAAATAGCCACATTGCGCATCATTATTGAGCAATCGTTAGAGTGGAGTTCACCCTACATAATTTCATAGACTTTGAGAAATCATTTGACAACCTCCATAGGGATTCTTTTGGAAACTCTTGCAAAATTATGGAGTACGTACCCTTAAAACTTACGAGAATGATACAGAAATCATATGAAGATCTGACTGCGAAAGTAGCACATGCTGGAGAAGTCTTTGAATCTTCTGTATCAAGATGGGAGTTCGCACGGGCTCTCTTCTTTCTCCCTTTCTGTTTCATTTAGCCATCGACTTCCTCATGAAAACTGCAACAGACGGGAGCAAAATGACATTCAATGGACTTTGACAAACAATTTAACGACCTAGACTTAGCCGATGATATCGCTTTGCTTTCATGCAAATGCCTAAAGAAAACGGATGCCATTGAGACCATCGCATCATATGTGGGACTCAGACTCAACTACAACAAAACCAAGACTCTTCGCAACTGTAAAATATGCAATACTTCTGCCAATAACCATAAAAGGAGAACCGCTGGAAAATATGGACAAATTTTGCTACCTGTGTAGCATGATTGATGGCAAGGGAGGTATGGAAGAAGATGCCAAAACCAGGATACAGAAGGCGCGACAAACATTTTTATTTTAAGCCTTAACAAGGTATGGTCCAGCAAGGGTTTATCAGAAAGAATCAAACTAAAGATATTCAACTCAAATGTCGAGTGCTAACATATGGCACAGAAACATGGAGAATTACAAAAAATACCCTACAAAAAATACAATCATTCATAAATTGATGTGTGAGGAGAATTGTCAAAATATTCTTGCCTGAAGTTATCTCCAGTAATTTATGGGAAAGAACTGGACAAGTATCAGCTGAAAAAAGATTTAAAACGAAAGAAATGGAGGTGGATAGGCCACACGCTTAGAAAACACCCCAGCACAATAGCAATATAGACCCTTATATGGAACCCAAAGGGTAAAAGATCGAGGGTTCGGCCAAGGGCTACACGGAGAAAAGAACTGGAGGGAGAAATGAAGAAGACAGGGGATACATGGAAATCTATGGAGAAGCTGGTACAGGAGAGAAGTGATTGGAGGTTAATTATTGATGGCCTATGCTTTCCAGCGAGCTAAAAAGGCAAAAGGAGAAGTTTCACCATCTTAATGGAATATATAGGGTAATTGTTTCACCATCTTAATGGAATATATAGGGTAACAGTTTCACCATCGTAATGGAATATATAGGGGAACAGTTTCACAATCTTAATGGAATATATAGGGGAACAGTTTCACCATCTTAATGGAATATATAGGGTAACAGTTTCATCATCTTAATGGAATATATAGGGTAACAGTTTCATCTTCTTTAATGAAATATCTAGCGTAACAGTTGCATCATCATAATGGAATATATAGGGTAACAGTTTCACCATCTTAATGGAATATATAGGGGAACAGTTTTATTTTCATAATGGAATATATAGGGTAAAAGTTTCAGAATCGTAAAAGAATATACAGGGTAACAGTTTTCATCATCTTAATGGAATATAGAGGGTAACAGTTTCATCATCTTAATGAAATATATAATGTGTAAGAGTTTCACCATCTTAATGGAATATGTAGGGTAACAGTTTCATCATCTTAATGGAATATATAGGGTAACAGTTTCACCATCTTAATGGAATATATAGTGTAACAGTTTCATCCATCTTAATGAAATATATAGGGTAACAGTTCCACCATCTTAATGGAATATATAGTAACAGTTTCATCATCTTAATGAAATATATAGGGTAACAGTTTCACCATCTTAATGGAATATATAGTGTAACAGTTTCACCCTCTTAATGGAATATATAGGGTAACAGTTTCATCATCTTAATGGAATATATAGGGTAACAGTTTCATCATCTTAATGGAATATATAGAGTAAAAGTTTCATCATAATAATAGAATATATAGGGGAACAGTTTCATCATCATAATGGAATATATAGGGTAGCAGTTTCATCATCTTGATGGAATATATAGCGTAACAGTTTCATCATCTTAATGGAACATATAGGGTAACAGTTTCACCATCTTAATGGAATATATACGGTAACAGTTTCATCATCTTAATGGGTAACAGTTTCATCATCTTAATTGAATAATAGGGTAACAGTTGCATTTTCATAATGAAGTATATAGGTAACAGTTTCACCATCTTAATGGAATATGTAGGGTAACAGTTTCATCATCTTAATGGAATATATAGGGTAACAGTTTCATCATCTTAATGAAATATATAGCGTAACAGTTTCATTATCTTAATGGAATATCTAGGGTAACAGTTTCATCATCTTAATGGAATATATAGGTAACAGTTTCATCATCTTAATGGAAATATATAGGGTAACAGTTTTATCAATCTTAATGGAATATATAGGGTAAAAGTTTCACCATCTTAATGGAATATATAGGGTAACAGTTTCTTCATCTTAATGGAATATATAGGGTAACAGTTTCACCATCTTAATGGAATATATAGGGTAACAGTTTCATCATCTTAATGGAATATATAGGGTAACAGTTTCATCATCTTAATGGAATATATAGGGTAACAGTTTCACCATCTTAATGGAATATATAGGGTAACAGTTTCATCATCTTAATGGAATATATAGTAACAGTTGCATCATCTTAATGGAATATATAGTGTAACAGTTTCACCATCTTAATGGAATATATAGGGTAACAGTTTCACAATCTTTAATGGAATATATAGGGTAACAGTTTCACCATCTTAATGGAATATATAGTAACAGTTTCATCATCTTAATGGAATATATAGGGTAACAGTTTCACAATCTTAATGGAATATATAGGGTAAAAGTTTCATCATCTTAATGGAATATATAGGGTAACAGTTTCATCATCTTAATGGAATATATAGGGTAACAGTTTCACCATCTTAATGGAATATATAGGGTAACAGTTTCACCATCTTAATGGAATATATAGGGTAACAGTTTCATCATCTTAATGGAATATATAGGGTAACAGTTTTATCTTCATAATGGAATACATAGCGTAATAGTTTCACCATTTTAATGGAATATATAGGGTAACATTGTCACCTTCATAATAAAGGAAAGTATAGGGTAAAGTTTCACCATGTTATTGGAATATACAGGGTAACAGTTCTATCATCTTAATGGAATAGAATAGGGTAACAGTTCCACCATCTTAATCAATAATATAGGGTAACAGTTCCACCTTATGGAACAATAATTTAGGGTTCAAAATAGATCAATAATGTAGGGTAACAGTTCCATCATCTTAATGGAATAATGTAGGGTAACAGTTCCATCTAAATCAATATAAATGTACACTCACTCAATATAGATCAGCTAAGTACACTCATTTTAATGGAATATAAATGACCTAAAGTTGTCACTTAATATAAATGAACTAGGTACACTCACCAATATAAATGACCTAAGTCAATATAAATGACCTTACATGTTCACTCAATATAACAGTTTCACCATCAATTAATGACCTAAGTACACTCAATATAAATTACCTAAGTTACACTCATATAAATGACGAAATACACTACTGGGTAAAACCTAAATACACTCACTCAATATAAATGACCTAAGTACACTCACTCCAATATAAATGACCTAATGGAATACATTCAGTTTCTCAATATAAATGAATAAAGGATAACAGTTTCACTGAATATAAA
>JAXRKP010001807.1:90000-91391 GCA_037039925.1 Doris montereyensis
TTTCTTTTCATGGCGAGGCGATGGGTGCCGACGCAGAGGTCGCGGGTTCGATCCCCATGGTGGCCTTGTGTTTGTCTCGTTTTTGTTCCTATGGGGCGTTCACATTATCTTGTGTCATTACATTAACTTCCGATATGCCCCTTTGCCTCATTGTTTGTCTTTATCTAGTAGAAGTAGTAGTAGTAGCAGTGAAGTAGCAGTAGTAGTAGTAGTAGCAGCAGCAGTAGTAGTAGCAGCAGTAGTAGTAGTAGTAGTAGTAGCAGTAGGCAGTAGTAGATGTAGTAGATGTAGTAAAAATAGTAACAGATGCAGCAGTAGGAGTTATAGTAGCAGTAGTAGTAGTCGGCTCCCTATTTGAACTTTCTCTCCTCCTAGCCTCCTCCCTTACCCTCTCCTGCCCACACACACACACACACACACACACACACACACACACACACACACACACACAGACAATGTGTGCTAGTTCACTAACGGCTTTTAAATCAGATTCAAATTCCACCAGTTTACGCTTGAAGGCATTTGATTGTAACTGCGTTTTAACATACTATGTACTTGTCCATTATCATTATTGTTTTTCTTCTTTCTTCTTCTTCTTCTTCTTCTTCTTCTTCTTCTTCTTCTTCTTCTTCTTCTTCTTCTTCTTCTTCTTCTTCTTCTTCTTCTTCTTCTTCTTCTTCTTCTTCTTCTTCTTCTTCTTCTTCTTCTTCTTCTTCTTCTTCTTCTTCTTCTTCTTCTTTTCTTCTTCTTCTTCTTCTTCTTCTTCTTCTTTCTTCTTCTTCTTCTTCTTCTTCTTCTTCTTCTTCTTCTTCTTCTTCTCTTCTTCTTCTTCTTCTTCTTCTTCTTCTTCTTCTTCTTCTTCTTCTTCTTCTTCTTCTTCTTCTTTCTTCTTCTTCTTCTTCTTCTTCTTCTTCTTCTTTTCTTCTTCTTCTTCTTCTTCTTCTTCTTCTTCTTCTTCTTCTTCTTCTTCTTCTTCTTCTTCTTCTTCTTCTTCTTCTTCTTCTTCTTCTTCTTCTTCTTCTTCTTCTTCTTCTTCTTCTTCTTCTTCTTCTTCTTCTTCTTCTTCTTCTTCTTCTTCTTCTTCTTCTTCTTCTTCTTCTTCTTCTTCTTCTTCTTCTTCTTCTTCTTCTTCTTCTTCTTCTTCTTCTTTCTTCTTCTTCTTCTTCTTCTTCTTCTTCTTCTTCTTCTTCTTCTTCTTCTTCTTCTTCTTCTTCTTCTTCTTTCTTCTTCTTCTTCTTCTTCTTTCTTCTTCTTCTTCTTCTTCTTCTTCTTCTTCTTCTTTCTTCTTCTTCTTCTTCTTCTTCTTCTTCTTCTTCTTCTTCTTCTTTCTTCTTCTTCTTCTTCTTCTTCTTCTTCTTCTTCTTCTTCTTCTTCTTCTTCTTCTTCTTCTT
>JAXRKP010001808.1:0-5000 GCA_037039925.1 Doris montereyensis
TCTATAATCAGCTTAGTAATAGCGGTGGAGACTGGTAACAATGACTTGAATATTCTGAGAATCAATATGTAAACAATAACAATCCTTGATCTTCTTAATCGTCACATATGCACGCATACTTGAAGATAAACTATAAACAAATTGTGAAAAACAAAGGCTACTTACATCGCTGATGTTGGTGGATGAAAACCCAGTGACCCGAGATGCTTGACATAGGAAGATACTAAGAAGAAAGTGTAGGTTTTTGATTGATATCATTCTCATACTTGATAAGCCGTTGTGAAATATCTCCTTGATTAGTTAATACTCAGCGTTAACATAATCAATCAGGCTTAGAAAGCAAGAACGCCGTTTGATGACGGGTTGTTTTTCTCCAAGAACGTTCTTCCAACGATGTGACAATATCATAACG
The DNA here is from genome assembly GCA_037039925.1 of Doris montereyensis. Lineage (NCBI taxonomy): Eukaryota > Metazoa > Mollusca > Gastropoda > Nudibranchia > Dorididae > Doris > Doris montereyensis. The sequence goes on from JAXRKP010001808.1 coordinate 413, forward strand.
TTATCCAATGTCATTAGAGAAGCATTGAGAAAACACATCACATTTCAGCACTCAGATTGAAGAACACGGCTATGAAATCACTACCTGCCCTGTGCCATTGCTTTCATTTAGATCTACGTCATAATTGCCACTTTACAGTTTCACAGGCAGCGATTGGCACAAATCACTCCGCGATCAAAAACACATGACTTGCTTCACACTTTTGGTTACTCAATGTGAAATGCTTTAGTCTTGTTTTTTTTTTTCTTCGATTCATTGATCCAGCTAGATCTATGCGGCCAGTGTTTTGTTTGATTCAATTTCATGTAATCGAGGTCAGCGGTTCCACTCCGATGGTTTGATGACGTATACCTTTTTTTCAGTACCGGTACTCAAGTATGGTGTTTGGTACTGATTTATGCTGGGTCGGACGGAACTCCGCCAGTGTGAATAATGATAAAAAGGAAAACAGCTTCTATGTCACCGAAAGTGTTTAGAATAAATGGAAGCTTGCTTGATCGGTTGCCATTTGGGAATAATTGGAAACATGCGTCACAATAGCCGTGTCAATCTACTTATTCATATTGGGTGTGTCTACCCGTTGTTCATTTACATTAATTTTAGTATTGTTCTGAGTATGATCAATGCATTCTATTTAGTTATAAATCCACGTATATAACATGCACAGAAGAAACTGATCATTGCTTTAAAAAAAGAAAAAAAAAGAAAAAAGATAATTAAGTAAGTAAACAAAAAGATTCAATATGGAATTCAATTATCTGTGTCCCACGCAGGTCATCTAATAATGTACGAAATCTTCGTTGTTGGATTTAACCAACCTTTCTCCCCACAATTCCCACCCCTTACCGGAAAAAAAAAAACAGAGCAAATAATCAAATAAATTCTTCTAAATGATTGTCAATTTATCATCTTTTATTGTTGCACGATAATAATTCAAGTTATTTATAGATTAATAATGCCGGTGACCGAGTGGTCAGGCTGCCAGACTTGGGATTAAGAATTCCCAGGTTTGAATCCTATGTCTGCCTTTGTGATCCTTGACAAAGATTCTTAACACACATTTTCCCACTCGATCCAGGTGCAAAACGGTACAAGCACTAGTCTGAGAGTAAGAATTTGCGCCAGAATAGCGTCCTGTCCAGGAGGTGATTATTAGCACCGTCCTGTTCCACGACACGCTATAGAAGCCGTGATAACATCCGGTTCTATCATGGGTTGTAACGACCTTGAAGGAACTCAACTTAATTATAAATCAATAGAGTGTGATAAGTCTACTCAAATCAATAATAGATGAAATGCGAATGTACATAATGTGCACTCCATAAAGTAGCGGTCATTTTCCATGCTTCTCTAATGATCACAATCAGAATAATTTCAGGTTGTAATGCATTAAGTTGGAAGCTAACGAAATGGAAAGAGAGAAGACTCTACACCTTCCAAAACAAAATGTTTAAGGCGAATCTTCAGGATAAGATGGCAACAACCCGTAAGCGAAAAACTAATACTGGAGATCCCAAACACGGAAGAAACTAGCAATGAGGTGCGGAGAAGAAGGTGTTCATGGATAGGCCACATCTTAAGGAAGGACCATGGAAATGACTGTGTTGTTGCATTGAGATGGACACCGGAAGGAAAAGAGACAAAATAGCGTAGAATGGTGAAGAAAGAGAGGAATGGAGAAGAGTGATATTCCTGAAAAGAGCCAGAAGAGCAGCTAAGGATAGAAAATTGGAAGGATCATCTTCAGGCCTTTTGTGCCTCCTGGCACAAAAGAGAGTTAAGGTTAAGGTAAGGTAATACATTAGCACCTATGAAATGTTGACGTTTCGAGGCGGGACATAGATCTTTTACACCGCATATGGTACTGTGTTTAGAAAGGAACAGATAAATTATCTAACGAGCATACCAAGGAGCAGAATCACATTCACTTTAATCTCAGTTTTGTGTCTATGTGCATAATATTGGCACTGCTTTAGGCCACGGCAGAAATTAATGTTCTTTTCTCCCGCAAACGGACTCGGTACGATTTTCAAGATATCTTGGAAAACAAACACAAGTAAATAGATCAAACTCCATCTAAAAAGAGGCGAATATTAAAGTCAAATTCAAAGCATGCTATGGGATTATATATATATAGCTCAGTTATCAAGTAAGTAGATATATATATAGCTATCCAAGCGTTTCAAACTACTAATAAGCGCGTTATTGGATCCTAACAATGTTGAAATTAGAATTGCATATTGTTATATCTGTTTCCAACTTCAGTGTTAACTGCAAGTATAGCCAAACATGTGAAAATGCGTTCATTATGAGAATTCTAAAAGGCCACCGATATTCTATTGCAGGGAAGCGTACACAACTTGAAAGTATGTAGTTACTTACTTACCTACTTACTTATTTGCTTACTAATTACTTACTTAATTACTTACATATCTACTTACTTACTTGCTTACTTACTTACTTACTTATTTACTTACTACTTACTTACTAACTTATATATATCTACGTAATTACGTACTTACTCCTACATACTTAACTAATTACTTTCCTACAAACTTACTTACCTACTTACGTACTTACTTATTTTACTTACTTTCTTACTCTCTAGATACTAACTTACTTACTTACTTCCCTACTTACTTACTGAGTTACTAATTACTTACTTACATATCTACTTACTTACTTGCTTACTTACTTACTTACTAATTACTTACGTACTTACATATCTCTTACTTACTTACCTTCCTACATAATTACGTACTTACTTTTCTACATACTTACTTACTTACCTTACTTACCTACTTACTTACTTACTAATTACTTACTTACTTGCTTACTTATTTACTTTGCTTACTTACATATCTACTTACATACTTATTACTTATTTACTTACTTACACATCTACTTACTTACTTACTTACATATCTACTTACTTGATAACTGAGCTGCTTACTTACTTTGATTATGGAAGAGATAGCTTGTTCAGATCATTGCATGCCATTCTTCAGCACTCTGACTCATACAGTACAGCAAGAACACAGCTCTCTTGTATACGTTTAGCTCGGTCTTACTGCTATGTGTTTGGGATGAAAAAGCATTTCTGCTTTGGTTGAGGCTGAATATCCCCATGTGCTCCTACGTCATCAGTAATAATGCGTCCTAGGTAGGTGAACTCATTTTGCTGTTGGATGGTCTTTCAGGTTTTTTTTTTTATTTTATTGGTGCAGGGTTCGTCAGTTTAGATAATGTCATTACCTCTGAGTTCATCTGCGGCAACAACACATGACATGAGTAGTTTTCTCCTATGCTGACGGGTATGATATTCCAGTACCCGATGATCGGCGAAACCCAAGTGTTCCAGTGTTGAGAAGTGAATCCATCTGCTTATGCCTCTATCTTTATCTTCTATGTTTCAGGGTATCATCCAGTCAATGGCGAGATTGAAAAGGAGCATTGACATTACCGCAGCATTGTCTCACCCCTGTCTTAACTTCAAAATCGCGGATGTCGTTTTTCACCTTGCAAGTGGACTTGGGGGAAAAAGAACTCTTGAATATGAAAACGGTTTTGTTGCAAGTATATATATATATATATATATATATATATATATATATATATATATATATATATATATATATATATATATATATATATATATATATACAAAAATGTGATTTTGTAATAGCGGTCATGATGCAAAATTCATAAAACATCTGAACAGGACAAAACAACCCCAATTAACCATCAAGATAAGCCAATCATCATCAAGCAAATCAAAATCACGTGCTATTTCTTCACAACAGTATTGCTTGCAAGTATTGGAGATAATATATCACTGCAGTTAAATGCGTATGTGTGTATGTACATGTTTTTGTGTGTACGTGGGTATTAAGATTTCGAGCATGCAGTTCTTTAGCAGGCTACAGTTCTGTTAGCCAAGTTCACAGTTACGTTGCCGTCTATTGGTTTTGTTCTTCTTCTTTCTTGCCGTCGACTTTCGTTCCTTTGCCTTTTCACTTCTCGTCAAAGAATACAGTTCCGTTCAATCGTGTCCCTGGTAGCCGTACTCTGTGACACAGGCTTCTGTATAACCCGTGTAGAATTGGTTTTTGAATGGGTTGTTATTTCAGTTGATTAAAACGCTCCATAATTTGTTATTTCCTTTACACTAAAATCTAATTTGTTTTGGAATACACAAAATTGCAGCCAGTTTCCAAATGACATTGTACGCACCATTATCGTTATTAAGTAAAGGCAAAAGAACAAACATCAGCTGGTTTATTTAAGTGTTTTTACTTGGATTTTGACTTTACAATAAATATAATAATATAGGCAATGTAGTGGGTTTCTTGACTTTAAACAACAAAATAATATAAATGTTCTGTTCATCTGAATTGTTTTTTAAATTCTAAACAAGTGTTGCATCAAAATAAGACCAAAGTAAGCCAACATTCGTTTATCGTAATTTCCAGAAAACTGTGGTTAGCAGGCGACCCATTTTATCTAATCATGGATTTGATATAACACAGAATACGACATTTCTAATGTTTTTGTTGGTTAACTTAATTTCAGTTGTTAACGCACAATT
>JAXRKP010001808.1:10000-30000 GCA_037039925.1 Doris montereyensis
GCGTAAACAAACAGTTTTTTTTCTCTTTTTTCTGGCTTTCTGAGTTTGGCTCGGGCAGACAAAAACCTCCGCAATTTTGTTCATCCTTCAATGTTTTTTTTCTTACCGGTCTGGGTATTTTGACTCGTTGGCACCTTAAGCCGGCCGCTCACTAGAGAGGAATTCCTCAAGGAGTAGTCCTCAAGGTCAAAGCCTTGATCAAGGTTCTTGACGAAAGCCACGTTGGGCCACTCACTATACAAGAAATCCTCACACACTACAACGCCGCATACGTTTCAGAATTTGACACTGATGACGATTTTGAAGTCAGATTTTCACAATTTGGGCTTTTGCACCCCATTATTTTTGGAGTGATGGGAACTCAGGCCTTGAGGCAAAAAGAAATTTTCAGGCTCGCCTTGAATTCAGGAAGATGCCTTGAGGACCAGTTTTTTTTATACTATACTGTTCGAACTTTCGCCTAATCTTTTTTAGGCCTTGAGGACTACTCCTTGAGGAATTCCTTTCTGGTGAGTGGCCCGCTTTACAATTTGTTACGGTCTGGCCATTCTACAGCTCAACATCCAAGTACGTTTTACAACGGCGTAGCCTTATAAAGCAGACGGTTCCTTCGCTGTGTACGCAACATCCTTCGTCGTATACGTTTCTTCGATTAGCTAAATCTCAAAATTGTACTCGTATCACTGCTTACGCCTTTTTACATAACAAATATTTTGACAACATTCTAAGATCCCTGTTGTCACTTCCGGTTAAGAAGCAAATAACAACACTAACCACCCGGTTCCATCTACTACCGCTGTTTGTCTCGGGTTTCCCCCTTGTAAAAAAGTTTTTCCTACATTCACTTAACATTCAAAGCAAACACGCATACTCTCTGTCTGTCTGTCTGTCTGTCTGTCTGTCTGTCTCTCCCTCTTTCTCTCCTCTCTCCCTCTCTCTTTCTCTCTCTCTCCTCTCTCTCTCTCTCTCTTTCTCTCTCTCTCTCTCTCTCTCTCTCTCTCTCTCTCTCTCTCTCTCTCTCTCTCTCTCTCTCTCTCTCTCTCTCTCTCTCTCTCCCCCTCTCTTTGTCTGCCTGTCTGTCTGTATGCTTATTTCTCTCTTTCTCTCTTTTTCTCTCTATCTGTAAGGCTGTCTGTCTGTCTGCCTTCTTTTTGTATGTAAGTGCGCGTGTGGCTATTTGTGTGGGTTATTTGTGTGACGTGTGTGAGAGTGTATGTTGAAAAGAGGGGGGGATAATAATACGCGAGACATGCTTCTATTTTTTGAAACATTGTTCTTCACTTTTTTACGTACTAAATATCCTTCCTCCAATTTCTCGCTGTTCCCCTGATAGATCATTACAATATTGCACTAAAGCAGACAAATCATGTCAGAAAAGACATGGTAATTATAAGGTATGTTAACACAACAGGACGTACTCGCTTACACCGTCTTAGTACTGTGCACACTCTAACCAGGCAAGACTGAGATTTCGTTGTAAAACTCTAGAGACCATACCACACGAATATCTATTTCTGATATTCACACCGTCTTTTCTGTACAGTGATTACATTCTAACAACAACAAAAAATCAATTAAAAAAAATTAAGTAAATCAATAATGACAAAAAAGGAGTAAATGCTAATTCTTTTCATTATCAATTCTATACCTTTCATGCCTTGCAAGTTTTTTTTTTTCATGGTCCAGACTGACAACTAAATTGGTGGTTCTAGCCTTTAACACGTCATTGGACCTTCATCTAAAGGTCATGAACTCTCGCGTTCACTGAGCACTTTAGGGCGGGTAAGACAGGGACAAGAAGCGTGTTGTTACGCCCCGGCCGTACCGCGCGGCATGGAAAACAGTAAGCGCCTGGATCAACCAAAGCGGAAAGAAGCGTAACAAGTTTCTTTAATTTAAATGTAAATTTTCCCATGAACATAAATAATTTTTTCATAAACTAGACAAAGAAACGCTAGGACATGTTCAAAGCTACAATTACCTAGGAGTAATGATTAACTTAGAGGGAACACTAAGAGAAGAAATCAGTCAGAGAATCCAAATAGCATGGCCAAAAAAAAAACAACCCACCTAGGAAAGGCATTTATTATAGGTAAGCAAGAATTGTCAACAAAAACCAAAAGTGATAGTATACAACACAGTTATTCTTTTACTCTCCTCTATGACACTGACACATTGGACTTTGGACAGTATGGAATACATTTGAGTACAATCAGTTGAAATGAAATATCTAAGAAGAGTAGTAGGGAAAACTAAAAGAGACAAAATCAGAAACACAACAGTAAATAACACCCAAGGTAAAAGACCAAGCGGCAGACCTCAGAGAAAGTTGAAAGAATATATTATAAAAAAGGCACTAAAGCAAATAAATTTAAGCTTCTCAGAAGGCAACAGATAATGTCAGGACAGGGTAGCCTGGAAAAGTTCATTTCGGGCATCTAAATTCACACACCGGACGGTAGAATGGGAGCTGATAAAGAAAGAAAGTAAGAAAGACAGAAATGAAGAAAGAAAGAATGAAAGAAAGAACGTAAAAAACCCTGGATGGGCATTATTATGATGTTACAAACCATTTGTCCCCATTCAAACTACGTAATCTCAATAGAAACACTCATTGAACCTAAAAATTTCAATATTTGTAAACGAAAGTCTTTCATGATACTTTGCAACTTCTGGAGAAAAAAAAACACGTCTCTTTGCTCTTTGAATTCGATTATTACTATAGTCAAGCAACGTACACACTCCATCGAAAGACATCTAGCTTTCAAAGCCATGAATATAACTTATACGAAATATCTATGTCCTCGTTGGTTGCGATGCAAAGCGATATCAGACATCGATGAAAATGACGCATAATTGCAAAAATGTGGGCTTTTATATGCGCTGCAATCCGTCCGATAGCCGGCCACAGTATGTCCATTACGCCTTTTACGCTCTGGCCACATATGCCTTGGTTATTTTTGCCTACATTCGGATGGATAAAGGTTATGGGTTCGATACAAGCATTGCCAATTCGTATTGACATTTGGCAGGTTCTTAAAACAGGTACCCGTATAAAATAATTATATGGTAAGCACTCTGCCAAATGGGTTATGGAAGCGTGTTATTTTGCAACGTCAACACGCATATGTACATGGCAGAGTTGAGGTGACTCACTCTCTCTCTCTCTCTCTCTCTCTCTCTCTCTCTCTCTCTCTCTCTCTCTCTCTCTCTCTCTCTCTCTCTCTCTCTCTCTCTCTCTCTCTCTCTCTCTCTCTCTCTCTCTCTCTCTCTCTCTCTCTCTCTCTCTCTCTCTCTCTCTCTCTCTCTCTCTCTCTCTCTCTCTCTCTCTCTCTCTCTCTCTCTCTCTCTCTCTCTCTCTCTCTCTCCCTCTCTCTCTCTCTCTCTCTCTCTCTCTCTCTCTCTCTCTCTCTCTCTCTCTCTCTCTCTCTCTCTCTCTCTCTCTCTCTCTCTCTCTCTCTCTCTCTCTCTCTCTCTCTCTCTCTCTCTCTCTCTCTCTCTCTCTCTCTCTCTCTCTCTCTCTCTCTCTCTCTCTCTCTCTCTCTCTCTCTCTCTCTCTCTCTCTCTCTCTCTCTCTCTCTCTCTCATCACATTCACCTAACTGGGCTATTTGGCATTTTGTACGATTATAACTGGCTCGTGGATTGGCGAGTTTGGGACTAAAATGACGATTTTCCGTTTTACCCCGCATATTCAGGTATACATTCTTTATTTCGGAATATTTTGTAAGCGAGAGTAGGTAAAAAATAGTGAAAATTTTGGTGTCAATTACCCTAACACTAACTGAGAAGATGGCACTGAAAAACCCTTTTAATGTGACAGTAAACCGATAGCCTGGTAACACGGGATTCGTTTTGCTGTAGACAACAACACTCATACCGACTCTACCTTGTGCTGAGTGACGTAAGAGGCTGAAGGCAAGCGTTGCAAGTCTGTGTGTTTGTAAACACGCGCATAAGTATATGAATAGTGGAAAAGAACACAAAAAGTTCAGGTTGACTTCTGTTTTCACAACAGTGCACATCTAAATCTACGTTTACAATTCTCTTTTTCCTAATCAACAGTGCCAGAGACTGATGAAAGAGAAAGAGGGCTGCTACAACAAGGGCACCTCGTTTGAAGCGTTTTGTATTGCTTTCATTTCTTTTGATTTCTTTATTTGCGGTTTTTTCTCGATACGTATTTTTTTTCACATTAATGTCTGATCTCCTCCGTAATTTACAGACTGATTTGTATAATATTTGATACACAGATACCTCTTGTCAATAATATCTGCTAAACTTTTTGACCAAAAATGCCATTTTTGCATATATATGATACATGTTATTTTCAGAAATCATAAAAAAGAACTATCCAAAATATCTGATCAATTTTCTGACGTCATGATTTAATTATTGAATGGTAAAAAAAAAACCCCGATCTGCAGAAACTTTGGATGATTTAATTCATAACTAAGTGAGAGATTGAGCTTGAAAATTTGGTTAATATCCAAGATGGTGGCCATTTCCATGGCAACCAAGGACGCTACAAAGTTTTCAAAAGATATTGGAGTACAATATTTTGACAGTCACTCATAGTATATATATATAATATATATATACATATATATATATATATATATATATATATATATATATATATATATATATATATATATATATATATATATATATATATATATATATATATATATATATATATATATATATATATATATATATATATATGCTAAAAGGAAAATTCAGAAGACTTAATTCCTTACGTTATTGACATATTAAGATATATTTCTCGGCCTTTTCCCTTTAAGACTAATGAGAGCATCTCCCCTCACATTTAACTGTCCAATCATCTGCTCCTCCTAGCAGTGCATATACTAGTCTGATAATGGTTTCATTGATCTCTACTTGTAATGTCCGTGGCATCCTTTTATCATTTACGACATCATTGACTTCCTTCCAATTATTCCATGCTCCACTTCCCTGTGCACTCAATGTAACTCCAGTGTATTTGAATTTTCGACATGCCCGAGTTAAATATTTCAGTCATCTATGATCTCAACTTATCTTCGATAACTATTAAGTATGCATAATAAACATCTTCATTTCTGTCTTTATTAACATTTTTCTTCTACTGACAATAAATAGATAAGAAATAGAACAGAATTATAATATTATTAAAAAATGAAACAAATAGGCTCAAAAGTTTTCCAGCATGAATCGATAAATGCAAACGATTTTCAAAACGTGGACAGAATCAGATGAATAAAGATAACGACAGTTGTCAACTTGACTTGCAGTTTTATCTTTTACTAAAGTCGTCCATTTCAACGCGACAGACTGATAAAAACCGTGTGATCGACCTTTCATTCATCCGACAGCTTCCAATAAAAACAACAACATACACACACACACACACACACACACACAACAAAACAACACCTTTTCATCGTGGAACGTGCAAAACTACGGTAACAGTAATACCCTTACGTAGGTAGGCCAAACGTTTGTCTATTTACCTAGATAAAAACGTGTTATTGTTGACAATGGGCCGTATATCAAAGTCGTTTCGTGCTTAACTTTCCTACGCAATACTTTCATCTGCAGATCGTTGCCTTTGGGTTTGTTTTTTTGTTGTTGTTGTTGTTGTTGTGCATCTCATGCTCATTCTACCGTTCCTGTTATCTGAACGAGATCGAATTAGATTCAATAGCTTTGACGTTGATTTGAACAGCTGTTTCATTGGTAAATAAGTTGGGTTTTCAAACAGCAGTGGCAGATGTGGCTTAAATACACTTGATAAGGTATAGGACAATGAGATAAAGAGATGAGCAGATGAACGGATGAACAGATGAACGGATGAACGGATGCAGTTGTCAAAGTAACAAGTCAGTGTCACATTGGAAATTAGCACTAACGTATTATCTATCAGTCATGACTCGTACAATGATATGTCTCCTCTTAGCCGTCCTTCTATGTGCAGTCGCTGCAAGTAAGTTTAAGCTTAACTCAATGGTATTATTATTAGTATTAGTTACATTTATTACGACCAGGATGCACTCGAAAACAATTTATTAAAAAAATAATTAAAAACATAAAAATGTTTTTTTCTTTCTTAAAAATGTTTTATTTATTAATTCATTAAAAAAAAAGTTTTCAAAGTTAATTATTCTGCTTATATCAAATTTGTCATAACAATATTAGATAATCTAACACAAGTATCATATAACTGTTGTTGTGATCAGTTTGTGTGACATGCCGTCATGCTTCGTTCTTCATTTTGGATATCTGCATATGTATTTAACTGCCGTATAATCGGGGGACTCGGTAGTCCAGAGGCAAGATGTCGGCCTCTCAACCAAGAGGTAGTGGGTTCGAAATCGAGCCCCGCCAACGGTTGAAAAAAAATGTTCTCGTGTTTTTTTTAGCAAAATCTACCCTCCCCTCCCCCTTCCCTGGTCCAGGTATGTATATCGACACTACTCCCATCGGAGACGGACACTAAAAGGAGGTCTCGTGTACAATTTGTGCACGTTAAAGATCCCTTAGCTGTTTACAGAGCAGTCCGGGCACGATTAAACATCCTACCGAAAACCCTGAGATCACCTTAGTTGTGAATGTGGGTAAATCAAATCAAATCAAATCAAATTAAGTCTAACGCAAGGATGTTTATTATTACCTAAGCAATACGTACAATGAAGCCATCGGGGCATGAATAAAAAGGGAAATAAATAATAATAAAGTAAACTTCCTTCAAGGCCCTTTAAGGCCCATAGAGCCGGAACTTATCCCGGTTTCTATAGCGTTATCCCTATTGCCTCCTGCCCAGGACGCTGTCCGACGCAAGTTTTTACTCCCAAGCTAGTGCTTTGTACCAGTTTCTACCTGGGTAGACTTAGGGAAATGCGTGTCAAGTGTCTTTCCCAAGGAACACAACGTCACTTTTATAATCGTTCAGTAAATACAGTTCACTGCATGTGAACACGCCATTGTGTTATGGTGACAATACTCACAACTAAGTATTATAACAAACATAATGTCACAACAAAATACGTTTAACAGATTTTGGTATAAATTTATGTTTCCCCTGACGAAAACAGATTTGCTTCAAATCTCAATGTCGTTCAACGCCACAAGCAGATATCCATATAATAAGATAAAGGTATTATTAGTATGATAGGCAACCTGTCAAGTAGCTTATGGAACCATAATGTTGTTATGCAAAGTCGTGATGCATGTGTAAGAGAAGAGAAGATAAGATAAGATGTTTTCATTTGTCCAAAAGGAAATAATTTGCTCTGGTCACGTTTCAAATCAAAATTAACAAAATTACAATAGAATTTATCTCTTTCACTTTCATTCTCATTTTTCCGACTAATATTAATACATTACAAAACCGGCGCTTTATGAATATGGGCAGCAGAAAATATAATGTTTTAAAATCTTTGTAAATTGTTATCACAGACATAAAAGCAGTTTAAACAATTTCCGTTCACAATATTAATAAATGTCTAAATAGCATTTCTATATATGTGTAATTCCTTTATATATTTCTTATAAAAATTTGCATTATTGTACACACCGATACAAGGAATAATTGTTTAGTAAATTCAGTAAAATCGATAAATAAGAGTGTAAGGCAGAGTTGAGTTGACTTTCAGCCACTTGAATCAAAAGCAAGCAAAAGTAAAGTTCCTTCAAGGCTGTTACGGCCCATAGAGCCAGAGATTATCCCGGTTTCAATAGCATGAAGCGGAACAGGTGATGATAGATAACCACTTCCTGGACAGGACGCTAGTCTAACGCAGGATCTTACTCCCAAACTAGTGTTTGTACCTATTTGCACCTGGCTCGAGTGGGGAAAATGAGTGTCACGTGTCTTTTCCAAGGAACGCAACGTTGGGGTCAGCATTGCTATGATTCGAAATTGGAACCTCTTGATCCCTCTTCAGCAGCCTAACCACTCAGCCACCGGCACCATTGAAATAAGTTAACTCATTAATCGGTCGTCAGAGCAGACGGCTCTTAAGGATTTTCTTATTTACCTTAAGAATGATGGAGGTGTCATTTAAAAAAATTATATATTTTTGCACTGTTAAATTATAATGCTATTTTTATCAATGGCTATGGTTTTCTTACTAGTGAAACACAACGAAGAGTGAGATACTAATCATTATTATTATGCAGACTGCAAAAAAATCACGTACATTACATCTATGTGACTTAAAAATTCTTTCAACGATTTATCGCTCATATTTCATTAGAATGTACAGTTTTGTTACTGTGAGTGAATTCATTTTAACCAATGTTTAAAAACTTTAACTGTTCCAGTCAATGAAATGAAGTTATGACGATCTCAGTTCCTTGTTCATTTCCTTGTTCATTTCCTTGTATATTTCCTTGTTCATTTCCTTGTTCATATTTCCTTGTTCATTTCCTTGTTCATTTCCTTGTTGATTTCCTTGTTCCTTTCCTTGTTCATTTCCTTGTTCATTTCCTTGTTCATTTCTTTTTTATTTCCTTGTGCATTTCCTTGATTTTGTCCTTTTAAGTACCTTTAGTTTTGAGATCATGATTTTGGGGTAACCTTTTATGGACTCTATAATGTTATCTGCTTGACAGGTGCCTCATGTCCACCAGGGTTGGAGTATCACTGTTTTGCCCTCCATGTGACGTCTCTTCTTGTGCAACCACAGAGACGCCAAGTGCGAGTAAGTAACCTTTCTATCTTAGTAAACAGATCTTACTATTTCTTCGAATGAATATTCCTGTTAGATCATTTATACTACTAGTGCACTACTACTACTACTACTACTACTACTACTACTACTACTACTACTACTACTACTACTACTACTACTACTACTACTACTACTACTACTACTACTACTACTATTACTACTACTACTACTACTACTACTACTACTACTACTACTACTACTACTACTACTACTGCTACTGCTACTACTACTTCTGCTACTCTTCCTACTACTATTCCTAAAACTACTACTAAACCACTATTCCTATTACTAAACTACTATTCCTACTACTAAACTAATATTACTACTAAACTACTATTTCTACTACTAAACTGCTATTCTCACTACTAAACTACTATTCCTATTACTAAACTACTAAACTGCTAAACTACTATTCATACTATTAAACTACTACTAAACTACTTTTCCTACTACTTAACTACTATTCTCACTACTAAACTACTATTCCTACTATTATTCTACTACTAACTGCTACTACTACTACTCTACTACTACTACTATTCCTATTAAACTACTATAAACTACATTCCTACTACTAAACTACTATTCCTACTACTATTCCTACTATTAAACTACTACTAAACTACTATTCCTACTACTACTTTTTTCTTAACTACTATACACTACTACTATTCTACTGCTACTAAACTACTACTAAACTACTATTCTACTACTACTACTACTACTAAACTACTATTCCTACTTACCTACTACTATTCCTACTAAATTAAACTACTACTAAACTACTATTCCTACTACTAAACTACTATTTCCACCACTACTAAACTACTACTACTACTATTACTACTATGCGACTACTACTACTACTAAACTACTATTCTACTACTACTACTACTACTACTACTTACTAACTACTACTAAACTACTACTTTCCTACTACTTAACTACTACTTTCTACTACTAACTACTACTATTCCTACTATTAAACTGCTACTACTACTATATTTTCTACTACTACTACTACTACTACTATTACTACTACTAATACTACTACTACTACTACTACTACTACTACTACTACTACTACTACTACTACTACTTCCTACTATTACTACTACTACTACTACTACTATTACTACCAAACTACTACTACTACTACTACTACTACTATTACTACTACTGCGACTAATACTACTCCTACTACTAAACTACTCCTACTACTACTACCTACTACTGCTGCTGCTGCTACTACTACTACTACTACTACTTTTCTATTACTAAACTTCACTAGCTGATTACTAAACTACCACTACTACTACTACTACTACTACAACAACTACTACTACTACTACTACTACTTACTACTACTACTACTACTAACTACTAGCTACTACTATTCTACTTACTACTACTACTACTACTACTACTACTACTACTACTATTACTACTACTACTACTACTACTACTACTACTACTACCACTACTACTACTACTATTACTACTACTACTAGACTACTACTACTACTACTACTACTCCTACTACTACTACTACTACTACTACTACTACTACCATACTACTACTACTACTACTATTATTACTACATTACATTACTACTACTATTATTATCAATTATCATTATACTACTTACTACTACTATTACTACTATTATTATCATTATCATTATCATTATTAATATCTACTACTATCACTACTACATTACTACTTACTACTACTACTACTACTACTACTACTAGTAACTACTACATAGATAATAGTACTAAAGCCCAGTTAGTGAAAATGTACATGTAGGCTTGAATCCTTTGTATTTATCGCGTCCCGATGTTGATGGGTTATAAGTGAAGGTAATGCCATGAGATAATATGAAAGCCCCATAGGAACAAAGACGAGAGGAATACAGTGAATAGACAGAAAACAATCCTGGCCACCATGGGGATTGAACCCGCGACATCTGCGTTGGCGCCCATAGCCTCGCCATAAAAAAAGAAAGCGAGTTAACCACGTAGCTTTCATATTAACTTATGCCATTTCCTTCATTTCCGACATGCCCCTTGCCTCACTGTCTTTATCTGGGTTATACTTGATGTTTATTTAAGGTCATGTTTTATTTGCACATTTGCAATATTGATTTTTTTCAAATTTTGTTCTTTGTGCTATAGAAAAAAATGGGAATAGTAACTTACTTATTTCCGTTTTCTTCCTCATTCATTCAGAGATGATTTTTGTGGAGGATGCAACGCTAGATATTACGTGTCTGGCCAAGAAGTTACATCAACCTGTGTCAATTAGCTTTGAAGATTGAGCGCCACGCCAGAAACACCAGGCCATAGGATTATGATGAGATTGATCTTAAATCACTGATGAAACACACACGCAGAGACACACACACACACATACACACACATACACACACACACACAAAGGAAAATCTCAAATATCTTTTTAGTGTCATTCATTCCATCTAATGACCTTCAATTGGTTTTGTTGTAATTTTTTACACTTTGCCTTAAGTAAAATAAATCGTTGCAGATTAGTTCAATCATTGTGATAGTGTATGCTTTTCTTTCTCTTTTTTTTTTTGGAAGGATATTCACTGGTTTAATTTTAGAATTATTTACACGTTCACCTTAGCATCTATCATCTTCTACACCTGTCCACCATTCTATATTGACAATTCTTTCATCATTCTCTAGGAAACGCATCTTTTGTTATTTCTATATTGTCCGATGAAGTATTCAATTACATTTCATAAAAAAAAGAACAACAGCAACCTGTTTACGTGTCTAGACATACGTTTGTATTCACGTATCCACATCATATTCCAACCACCCGATAAAGCAGGACGAACACAAGCAGTCAGTCTTGTTTATTAATCAATTGCATATAATGTTGCAACCTGAGTAAGAAATGGGATTATAAATCGAAAGATTGAATATGTCATTGTAACTTAAGTACAATTTAAATTGTTAAAGAACGATAACAAAATTAAGACCTTTCCGAAAAAGGACAATCAAAACACAACAACACCCTCCTCCCCACTCCCCCCCCCCTTCTCCGCCAAAACAACTCGAACCCAACCAAAACAATCCCAGCAAAAACAACAAACAAAATAACAACAAGAACAAGAACAAAACAAAAGAAAACAAAACACCCTCATTTCATATGACAATCATCTGAAGCCATTGCAAGGAAAGTGAAGAAAACACAATTAGTGTCGTCTGCGCAGGTACCAAATGGTGTCGCCCCCGGCATACCTTCAACTCTAGAGAAAGGGATATATACTACACACAAGCTTGTCATGTCACACCCTGGGTAATAAAAAGCACGATTATTAGATCTGGTCGGTATTCAATCAATATATAGGTTGCACAGGTAGGTTTGAACAGTACTATTTTAACCTTTTAATTTCAAAACATGTTCAAAATGGCGGTTTAGGTGAATGAGACTTAAACTCAAAGATGTGGAAACTATGATATTTTTAACAATTAAACGTCAAATCTGGAAGAAAACTTCCTCAAATGAAAACGACCGCATCTAATGTCATTGCTTGTCAAGGAAAAACAGCACCATAGATGTAATATTTTACGTGTATAAGCTTCTAATTCATCTGGAAAGCTACATTTAGACGTCTATATAAAGAAATAGATTTTGTTCAATAACATTCAGATATATATC
This sequence comes from Doris montereyensis, assembly GCA_037039925.1. NCBI lineage: Eukaryota > Metazoa > Mollusca > Gastropoda > Nudibranchia > Dorididae > Doris > Doris montereyensis. The sequence continues at coordinate 22,432 of JAXRKP010001808.1, forward strand.
TAGTTTGTGATAATGGTTTATCTATACACATACAGATCACTTAGAAACATAATGCAAACTATGGTTATTTTTTGTGCCCTGCAACATAACCTTTGGCGAATAAAGAACGACTAATTCAGCATTACATATTATAGATCAATGCAACAGTAAGCACCCATGTTGTCCAAGTGAGAAAATAGGGTAACAGTTTTGGCCCAAAGGAAAAATAGCACCCGAAAATGACTGAAGTGGGGCTCAAATCTGATACCTTTGAATCACAGTGTATGCCTTTTAACCACTCGGCCGTCTTGTCTCCATGGGAACAGTAACATTAATTAATTAATTGATACTATTTACCCTATCCACCATTGTGGTGATCTCAGGGTGGATTAAAAGATAACAATAAGTTGAAAAATAAGTGAAAGAGTGAGAGGAAAGAATTAAGACTTACCAGCAGCACCCGCCAACAGCCCACAGTAATTAATTCAATTAAAAAAATATAGCTTTGTTGCGTGAGAATGAGAGAAATCATTCAATTAGTTCAAGGTAATGACACAAGATAATATGAAAGCCCCATAGGAACAAAGACGAGACGAATACAAGGAATAGATAGAAAAAATCCTGGCCACCATGGGGATCGAACCCACGACCTCTGCGTCGGCACCCATCGCCTCGCCACCCATCGCCTCGTCATGAAAAAGAAAGCGTGCTACCAACCGAGCTAACTACGCTTCCTAAGGCCGACGCAGAGGTCGCAGGTTCGATCCCCATGGCGGCCAGGATTGTTTTCTGTATATTCCTTGTATTTGTCTCGTCTTTGTTCCTATGGGGCTTTCATATTATCTTATGTTATTGCCTTCACTTCCGACATGTCCCTTGCCTCACTGTTTGTCTACAATTAGTTCAAGTCTTTCGTTACGTGTTTATGGAATTTTGCCTTCAGTAAAGGCAAGAATCTATTCTAAAGCAAATTAATGATCGGGAAAACCTTTGATGACCAATAATGCACAATCTTTGAAAGTGAGAAATCGCAGTGTGCAGGAAACGTGAAGCGTTTGCATCAATCAAGTATCAAGTATTATTTTAACATCAATCTAATGCCATTGCTTGTCAAGGAAAAACAGAACCATGGATGTAATATTTTACGTGCATAAGCTTCTAATTCATCTGGAAAGCTATTTAGACGTCTATATAAAGATATAGATTTTTTTCAATAACTTAGTCACGTTCACGTTCAGATATATATCTAGTTCTAGATCTATATCTATATCTAGATCTATTTCTATTCTAGATTTTAAATTTAGATCTAGATCTATGTAAACTAGAATCGAGATCTAAATCTGTTTCAAGGATACAGGTAAACTCCTTTGTGAGTGCAGATCGAGCTATATCCTCAACATACTATATTACGAGCATATTACGATGAGCAAAGAGGTTTTAAAACATTAATAGTAATTGAAGCATAACAGTTGATTTTGAGGAAAGGATAGATATTTCTTAAAGCAATGGTGTCGGGAAAGGAATGTATCTTACAAGTTGGAGGGACGGAGTTCAATGCTACACACCTGTACGTTTCCTATTTGATCTGGTGTTGTTTTATGTAGATTGATCAGATGTGACATTTGCTCATATCAGACCAACACATTACAATTCCTGTACAAGTGCTCCTAATACGTGATAAAGGTTTGAAGATGTAACGTATTAGAGGCTGTCTCTATACACATCAACAAGGAAAAAACAAATAAATTATCTTACCGAGTAAAGACAGACTCAACATCTCGTTCTTTTTTTCTTTCCGAGGACTTTGCAAAACTTCGGCAATGAGTAGAACGAGTGTAAATTTAGGTGCGGCAGCGGAGACAAAATCTCTGAAGGCATTTTATGCCATGAGATCACAGCCCAGCCTTGACACGATGGTGAAGATGCTGATGGCCGATTCACTATATCAACGAGGTGTACACACAAATCAACGAGGTGTACGCACAAATCAACGAGGTGTACACACAAGGTCTAACAACCGGTGTGACATCAATTCGGTGAAGACGTGTCAACAGCCGGAAAAGTTCACTGAGTGCGCGTATTCTAAGAGGCTGAAGTCACATTCACCAAAACTCACATCAGTATTTGCCTCCAAAGTTAAAAAGTCGGATAAGAAAAAGATTTCTCAAAACAATATCAAGAAGAAACGCAAAAAGGGTACCCCCAAAAACACAAAAGCAGCAAAGACAGAGGAGCTAAATTCAAAGAGAAGTATTTCAATATCGGATTATGAAAGTCTTTATGAACAAAAGAATTATAATGTATGGACGAGCAAATCTTGGCTTGACTCTCATCCAGTGTGAAACAAACCGAACAAAGTCACGATGAAATAAATTGTCCTGAATGTTCCAGCTTAAAAAACAAGGTACATAATAAAACACATGATAGTAATGTTGGAAAATCAACAAAACCACAGCATGGCATAACGTTCAACGAATCCTCCAAAGAAACAAGTCATGAAGGCGGTTCAGCTGTAACACAATGCCAGATGACACAGTCTCACATTACGACGTCTTCTGCGCATAATAATACCCCAAAACCGAGACACCCAACATCAAGTTTCTCAAAGGTGATATTGAAAAGAAGACCGAGTCGCATACTCGAAATGTCCAATGTCGTATTGGAGCCCATTTGTCATGTTTACAAGGAAGAAACAAAGACTTTATTTCCAAATTCATACGGTACCTGTATACCAATGAATACTTCCAAATTCTGCAGACCTAAATCGTTCAAGTTATCCAATCATGAAAGGTATCTCGCCGGTCGGAGTTTAATTATTGACGACACGGAAGACTCCCAAGTCAAGCTAGACGTATCAGGTCACAGTGTTAACGTTGGGAATAAAAAACCGAATGTAACACAAATACTTGATTTCCTAAAGATAAAAGCAAAATTTGACTCAAAGCCCTCTCGGAGTACCGTGAGACCATCGCCTACGTTTCACAAAGAGCACTTATTTGGCGGCAAAGAGCAAGATGAATTCAATTCAACGAAAAGGGCGTTATTGGAAGTTGTAAAAGAAAACGTTGATAGCAAAATCCGGCAAAGCAAGTCATCTGAATTATTTTCTACTTGGCACAATCAAGGAAATAAGCTGTCAAAAAAACAGAAGGCTAACAAATCTGATCAGTACAACTTTCAAAGCTCTGACAACAGTAGAGAGATTAGCATACATAATGAAAGCGAGAAAACGAGTGACATTTCTTTGCAAAGCTTTAAGGTGGATGCACGCCAGACTAGCGAAATATTTGTTTCAGAAAATGATGCATGTGAAGAAACAAGTTTACTTTCTGCTGGGCAGCTTCAAACGAGAAATGAATTAGGGATCGAGGTGACAGAGCCAGCATTGAGAACATGGTGTCGACCATCTTCAGTCGCCAGCGACTATGCTGATTTCTCTGTTATTTCATCCGAATATGGAAGATGTCCCATGACATCACCTGTTTTTTCTCCAGACAGAATGCAATCATTTGAGGATTTATACCTGGAATAACCCACCGAGTAGTGATGAGTAACATAGACATAAGCACTGTCTAAAAATAGCCTTTAAAAAACAGCAACAAAGCTATCCTTTGAAGAAATTTCAGCCACAAGATTCAACGGAATTTTGTTTAGTATTCTTGTGTTCAACGAGCTTTTCATGCATTTATAAATAAATTGGATCAGGCAAACAACAAGAAACCTTCAGCTCTGTAGACATCTGAAGGTGTGATTATATTTCTGAAAAAAGGTAATGCGACCGAGTGAATGATTTTCAAAACGAAAGAATGATGAAATAGAACCTGTGTAAAAAGTCTCCAATCCATATGGATAGTCCAAAAGATTTTCTATAATTTTTAAGTAGTTTTAAATGTGTACTTTCAAATTTGATGGGACTATGCTTCACAAATTACAGCATCTTGATCAATGTTTGTAATGCAATATAATCTGGTTGCCCCTCATTTGACATAGTTGCAGAGTGTCGTTGCTTTCTTTGCATTAATAGTAAACGGTTTTGAAAATTCCCTTTTTGAACTTTTGACTGTCAGTTCTTTATATCATTTTGTTTTCTATTTCCTTAAAACGACTTGTTGTGTTATTTGCCATTCATTTACTGGTTAAAAAAGAAGGGTTTCAAATGAGACTTACAATTATTGAGTCGATCTAGGTAAATACAAATGAGACTTATCATAATTGAGTCAATCTAGGATAACGGCAAATGGGACTTACCATAATTGAGTCAATCTAGGGTAACGGCAAATGAGACTTACCATAATTGAGTCAATCTAGGATAACGGCAAATGGGACTTAAATTGAGTCAATCTAGGATAACGGTAAATGAGACTTACCATAATTGAGTCAATCTAGGATAATGGCAAATGAGACTTACCATAATTGAGTCAATCTAGGATAACGGCAAATGAGACTTACCATAATTGAGTCAATCTAGGATAACGGCAAATGAGACTTACCATAATTGAGTCAATCTAGAGATAACGGCAAATTACCATAATGAGTCAATCTAGGATAACGGCAAATGAAACTTACCATAATTGAGTCAATCTAGGGTAACGGCGAATGAGACTTACCATAATTGAGTCAATCTAGGTAACTACAAACGAGATTTAGCCTAATTCAGTCGATCTAGGTTAACGGAAAATGGAATTTACCATAATTGAGTCAATCTAGGATACCTGCAAATGAGATTTACCATAATTGAGTCAATCTACGGAAACACTAAAGGAGATTTACCATAATTGAGCCGATCTAGGATAAGTACAAATGAGATTTACCAGTTTTTAATTGAGTCAATCTGGTAAAGGAAATTTACCATGATTTGAAACAATCTAGGATAACGGCAAATGAGATGTACCATGATTGAGTCAATCTAGGGTAACACTAATCCAAAGGATGGTCTGAAATCGTACGACGAGCATTCAGTCGTTATTTACTGGACTTTTGCAGGTGACCACAAAATCCTGGGTCGGCTGGGTCTGGCTTGTTCTCTTGCGTTGCATTGAATTTACATGGTGACACCAGACTATTCAGCGGTTTTAGCAGCAATGGAAAGGAAACAGGACATTGGAAAGACATGTTTTTTGATTTGATTTGATTTACCCACATCCACAACTACAGTGATCTCGAGGGTTTTTGGGAGGATTTTTGATTTTACCCAGACTGTCCTGTAAACAGCCAAGTGATCTTTAACGCGCAGAGTGTTGTGATCTGCTCACGGGACCTCCACTTTATCGTCCGTCTCCGATAGGACTAGGTGTCTATCCATCTAACAAGATCAGTTTGGGGGGGAGGAGGAGAATTTTGCATGAAAAAACCCTCAAGAAAATTGTTCAACCGTTGGCGGGGCTCGAACCCACTACCCTTTGGTTGAGAGACAAAAATATCTTACCTCTGGACTACTGAGTCCCCAAATGAAAGAAATGTGAAAGAGTGAAAAGGAAAAAGTTGGATCTACGAAACCATGAATTAGCGTCCATTCACTTGCTGCCCACGGATGGTCCCAGCGACGATAAAGAACAAAAACGTTGACGGATATACTATTACACCTTTTCTCAACCTTACTAATGAGTGAGGATACAGCTTAAACTGATGAAAGGATTAATGTACACCAAGCATGACCGTAAGTAATGCTCGGTTATGATTTCTCTTTATTATAAAGCTGGGTGTCTTGACCTTTGACGGTGGTTAACTCAGAAACCACTGTATTGGTTACGAGTGATGTCAAGTACGATTATTATATCAAAATTTTTAATCGATACTGGAGCTACGCGGGCTTGTCATTGTAATGACCGGAAATCGAGAAATTAGATCTAGATCTATATCTATATCTAGTAACAATAAAAGGTTTTGTGGATCGCAGGCAAAACAAGCTTTTTCCAATCAATCAAAATACTGATTTGATCCAAGAGTTCATTGTCTAAGAACCTATAGCAGCCTATTTGAAATTTGCATGCGAAATATGGAAGTTATGGGTGAAAGGGTAACCCCCTCCTCCTCCGTCGAAGTACTTCATTACAATACTGTGCTCGTGTCATGTTGATTCACTTCAGCGTCGCATTGTCGCCGTTTTTATCGTTCATCTGACATCAAAGGGAATTTAAATAATCACAGCCAGCGATTACAGCGATTACGCGGTGTTCACTCGAGTCTGTCTGTCTACTTGTCTGTCATGTCTGTCTGTCAGTCTGTGTGTGTGTCTGTCTGTCAGTCTGTGTCCTGTCTGTCTGTCTTTTCTCTGTCTGTCTGTCTGTCTGTCTCTGTCTCTCTGCTCTCTCTTTCTCTCTCTCTCTCTCACTCTCTCTCTCTCTCTCTCTCTTCTTCTTCTCTCTCTCTCTCTCTCTTCCATCTTACTCTCTCTCTCTCTCTCTCTCCTTCCTCTTTCTTTCTTCTCCTTTTCCTCTTCCCCCTCTTTCTCTCTTCTTTCTTCTCTCTCTCTCTCTCTCTCTTCTTCTCTCTCTCTCTCTCTCTCTCTTTCTCTCTTCTCTCCTTCCACCCACTCCCTCATCCTCTTCCTCTGTTGTGACAGGGACAATACAATGATCAGAATAATATTATGTGAGTTGGTTGTTACATTGTTACAACTTATCACACATGAAATACGCCAGCAATGATGCAATAACGTGAAAGATCACCAAGATTCAAAAGGGACAAGAATAATGAGGTAATAGGTCTAATTATAATTATAATAGGCTCACTCTACATTTCATTAAGTGTGTGTGTGTGTGTGTGATTTGTGAGACGTGATAAAGAGAGAGAGAGAGAGAGAGAGAGAGAGAGAGAGAGAGAGAGAGAGAGACAGACAGACAGACAGACAGACAGACAGACAGACAGACAGACAGATAGAGAGACAGAGAGAGAGAGAAACACAGAGAGAGAGAGAGGAGAGAGAGAGAGAGAGAGAGAGAGAGAGAGAGAGAGAGAGAGAGAGAGAGAGAGAGAGAGACAGAGAGACAGAGAGAGAGAGACAGAGAGAGAGAGAGAGACAGACAGACAGACAGAGACAGAGAGACAGAGAGACACAGAGACAGAGAGAGAGAGAGACAGAGAGAGAGAGAAACAGAGAGAGAGAGAGAGAGAGAGAGAGAGAGAGAGAGAGAGAGAGAGAGAGAGAGAGAGAGAGAGAGAGAGAGAGAGAGAGAGAGAGAGACAGAGAGACAGAGACAGAGACAGAGAGAGAGAGACAGAGAGAGAGAGAAACACAGAGAGAGAGAGAGAAGAGAGAGAGAGAGAGAGAGAGAGAGAGAGAGAGAGAGAGAGAGAGAGAGAGAGAGAGAGAGAGAGAGAGAGAGAGAGAGAGAGACAGAGAGAGAGAGAGAGAGAGAGCGAGCGAGTGGTACAGAGAGGGAGTGAATGAGAGACGGAGGAGAGAATGAGGGGGTGAGTGAGATATCTTCAAGGCAAACCATAAACACCATCCCACACATAAACAATTAAATACAATTATTCAAGCGCCTTTAACTGTCATGAACAAATGTGTCATTTGCAATTTTTCAGCGGCGATAACATTTATGTGTGCATGACACCGATGTTATCTCCATTCTCCCTTCCTCTGGG
>JAXRKP010001808.1:35000-47500 GCA_037039925.1 Doris montereyensis
CTCTCTTATAGGATATACTTGATGGGCGATGCCACATTAGAAAGGTATTTGTAAATGCTGCAGATACGGCATGCTTCATTATCCCTTGAGACAAACTTACTGTATCGTGATCATTATTTTTTTTTACTGAAATGCTGCAGTTATCTCATAAAGATATTCTTTTAAAAAGTGTGAGATCTATTTACTCCTTACACATCGTGAAGCATTCTTATTGCACGACGCTGCAGTCTAAATACAATAGGCTACGGATGATCTTGGCCACGCTGATGTGACCGACCCCCCCCCCTAACCGCCTACTCCCAAAGGTCTCGTTTTGTCAACGTCAGGAAAATGATCCAATCATGGTGATCTGTAGCCTATCTTTCCAATTATGGTCATGGAACTGAATTGCGTCAAGAAGCGAAGTGCACTTAGGTCGCACCATTTGGTGAGTTTGAATCATTCTTCTCGCTGTGCTTCAATTCAGTGCATATGAATGATACAGCAGTTATTGTTTGACGGTGTCCCTTTTTTTTAAACTTAAAAAAACAACCCAACAACCCACTGTTTGTTTAAAAGGAGCAGGGTGAAAGTGAACGTCTTATTTATGACGGGTGATAGTGTCAAATCAAGACTTACGGTTTTCGGTAAATTCGTCTTGTTAAGCGGTGGTTTTTGAATCAAGACTTAAGGTTTGTATAAATGCATCTTTGCTAAGAGATGACATAACAACTTAATTAGAACTTCACGAAATTTGACAGGGTGTTTTGCTGGTGTGTCAGACGTAAGTACTGTACATATCATATTTCGAATTTTAAAAATTATTTGTTATGATCGCGTTGTATCTTTCCATGTTTGGTTGAATTTACAAGGTGTCTTTTTTATTATTAATCGATTAGAAATTGAAAAAACTCCAAAAATCCATTTTTGTTTGTTGGTAAGATGAATATTTTATTGACATAGTTTAACAAGCAATAAGCAACACGGTTTTATATGGTAGATTTAGTAGTTATAACTCTTTTGAAACTATCATTCAAATCTTCACATGAGAGAGCCGTCATTCTCGATCATCATCAACAATCTTCGCTCCAACTCGCGTCACAGATTTCCTTCCTCTCGCCACCACTCCATTTACGCTCCCTGCAATGACTTAAGTTTCCATACCAACGATGTAAGTAAAGTTCATTCAAGGCCCTTAAGGCACATAGCGCCGGCGCTTATCCCAGTTTCTATGACGTGAAGTGGAACAGGTGACAATAATCACCTCCTGGCCAGGACGATTAGTCTGACGCAGATTTGTACACCCAAACTAGTGCTTGTACCCATTTGCACCTGGGTAGAGTGGGAAAAATGCGTGTTAAGTGTCTTTTCCAAGAACATAACGTGGGACCTGGCTTTGCTAGGATTTGAACTGGGCACCTCATGATCCCCAGTCCGATAGCCTAACTGCTCGGCCACCGCCACCATCCCTATGACGTAAGGTGGTTATGTTATTCTGTTCTGTCTTTCCCCCTGACGATCGTTCGTGATTTGTTTCAATGTCACCACAACGCTACCCTTACTTTATCAACGTCATCTGCCGTTTTCTTTTGTTTTAGACAATGTACATATTGACATGACAAGCACGCACGTTCAATTTACCGGCTTTCAATAATGACGTATTGATTAAATCACCCAAAAATGGGTGCGAATTTGAAAGTGACATCACATAAAACTTTCATAAATTAATGCATACACTGTGCGCAAAATCAGAAGTTTCTACATGAAGCCCGTTTTTGGATTATTTCAATTTCTTTTCGGTTCATAATGATTAAAAAGACACCCTGAATTAATTTGTCCTTTTCCCATAATGAAGCTGTTTTTGGGGTTATTTCTGTATTAATTTGTCTTTTTCCCCAGTCTACCAACTTTTAAAACAAAAAGTTACTGTCTCAGTCTCACGTTTCACAACCATGGCTGGAAAATGTCTGTCGCCTGCACTCCCAGTTTTACACACGACTGGAAGTTACTATGAAGTTGGGTACAGTGTTGGATCCTTCTTTGCTAAGAGCATAAAACAGTGAGTAACCGTATCGAAGGAGCCGGTAACTCAGTCGGCTACCGCTCAGGAGACTTGTTCGATTCCCAGTCTGGTGGGGAGGGGGGGGAGGGGGGCAAATTTGTCTGGCCATCCTGTCAACCCAGCAGCTAAATGTGTAGCCAGGTCTATTCAGGCTCGCGCGACAGTTAGTAAAAGCGGTGTGGAAAGCATTGTCAAATTACTACACAATGCCGTTTGTCCAGAAATGAAAAATCAGAACTTTATTCCTGATTACTCTAACACTCAACCCTGAGTCCGAAACTTACTTACTTTACTTTATTTTAGCCATAACGAAAACATTGAGTCACATTTATTTGAAACGTTATTAGGCAACTGGGCGTATTCAGGTCCATTGTATACATACTGTTAAATAGGAGTAGGTTTTATATGCGAAACTTTAATTCTACTGCAATACCTACTGCAGTGCCTCCTTGTTTAATTTCACAAATGCCATCATAATTCTGGCGCAATTATTGTAATTGTTATTGTGTTTTGTTTTGCTTTGTTTGTCTGGTTGCGACATACAATTTTAGTTTTACTTTAAATGTGTAATCTTATTCGGTCTTGGTTGAATAGTTGTTTTATGTTCTGTTCAGGACTGTGTAGTATACATGTACAAATATGAAAATTAAATAACATACACTGACGCTTGATTAAAGAATTAAAAACGTTCATAAATAAAGTAAAGGAAAGTAAGGTGTATACCCAAAGTTGATCACAGGAGAATCAGGAGTAAAGTCAGGATTTTCCTTTCATAATACGACATAATGTGATATAGTTTGTTCCAAAATTCGTGCCCATAGAACCAGTCGATCTTCTCACAAACCTCTATACACTCAACGTTGATTCTTTTGCATGTAGTGTGAGAATTCCCATGACGTTATCAATCTGAAAAAGAAAGAAAGCCTGTTCTCTCAAAGCAGCGATTTCCTTAGATATTTACCTTAGTTTTTAATTAAGAGGCGATGAAGTGATAACGTTTGTAGTAATAATACTAGTAGTAGTATGGGCAGTTTAACCTCAACATCGCACAGTCTTGTTCCTAGTGGTGTAGCATACGGTGTGTTGAGGAGAGCGTTTGTAGTAATAATACTAGTAGTAGTATGGGCAGTTTAACCTCAACATCACACACAGTCTTGTTCCTAGTGGCGTAGCATACGGTGTATTGAGGAGAGCGTTTGTAGTAATAATACTAGTAGTAGTATGGGCAGTTTAACCTAAACATCACGCAGTCTTGTTCCTAGTGGCGTAGTATACGATGTATTGAGGAGGACGTTTAGCAAATTGTTGTTTTTTTAATTGGCCAAAATACATTTTGAAATTTTCGTAGACATTTCTTGATGTGGAATGAGGCTAATTTGTTCATGTTACTGTCTGTCATCTTCCAGCAGTCAGTTTTCATATAGCAGAGGGAATAGGACACAACTTTGAAAACCTTTTTATTTTGTTTGCAAATTATTGTTGAATAGCGTTGTTATATACAATTTTATTATCTTTAAATTTTTAAAAAAGTCGAAGTTGAATAGGTAGGTGAAATGTCGCCAGCTTGAATAGGCATCCTATTCAATAGAGCTACGCTTCTCACCTTTGAGTTCCTGATACAATTTTTCTTCGATTTTGATTTGATTTTACCCCATCCACGACTGATGTGATCTCAAGGGTTTTGGTAGGATTTTTAATGTTGTCGGGGCAGCAAAGGGATCGTCAACGTGCACACAGAGTTGTGTTCTTCACCCGGATCCTCTTCCTGACACAGTGTTGTGGCAGGACGTGTTGTCTATTACCAAACCACGAAGGCCTGTCGAGTGAAGGAACAGAAGAATTTTCCAATCATTTTTTGAAAATGTTACCATTCATCTCGCATGGTAGTCTTCAAGACGATTCTCCGTCGAAACAGATTCGTACACAAGCTCTGAATTGTCAATGAGCCATTGATGTCTACTTCCTGAATGTGTTATTATTATCCTCTTCCCTTTACTAGAGGGAATATTTATTATGTGTCTTCCATCATTAAATTGCTATTCTTTCGCATAGGTATGCTGGGCTCGTCCAGATAGAGAATCTCAAATCCCTGCATGCGCTTTTTCTTCACTTTACGCAGGTATCTACTCCTCACTTCAGATTCTATTAGATGAGACATTTCACATATGTTTCTAGCTGATGGAGAATTTTAATTTTTAAGTGAAGCCCATGCTCCTTACAGTCCTCCGACGACTCGTTTTTAAAATATAAATGCCAGTAACGTTCCCTAGACATGTTCTAAGTTTTGAAATATAAATGCCAGTAACGTCCCCTAGACATGTTCTAAGTTTTTAAAATATAAATGACAGTAACGTCCCCTAGACATGTTCTAAGTTTTTAAAATATAAATGCCAGTAACGTCCCCTAGACATGTTCTAAGTTTTTAAAATATAAATGACAGTAACGTTTTCTAGACATGTTCTAAGTTTTTAAAAATATAAATGCCAGTAACGTCCCCTAGACATGTTCTAAGTTTTTAAAAATATAAATGCCAGTAACGTCCCCTAGACATGTTCTAAGTTTTTAAAATATAAATGCCAGTAATAGACATGCTCTAAGTTTTTAAAAATATAAATGCCAGTAACGTTAGACATGTTCTAAGTTTTTAAAATATAAATGCCAGTAACGTTCTCTAGACATGTTCTAAGTTTTTAAAAAATATAAATGCCAGTAACGTCCCCTAGACATGCTCTAAGTTTTTAAAAATATAAATGCCAGTAACGTCCCCTAGACATGTTCTAAGTTTTTAAAATATAAATGCCAGTAACGTAGACATGTTCTAAGTTTTTAAAATATAAATGCCAGTAACGTCCCCTAGACATGCTCTAAGTTTTTAAAATATATATGCCAGTAACGTTCCCTAGACATGCTCTAAGTATTTGCAACGTAACGAATTCTTTTCTGTGAAACATTCATTCAATCACGTCCTTATTGAAATCATCCACTTCCTCCCTTCTTCCTCGTTTCGAAGGCATGGATTCAATATGTGATTCTTGCAATCATCTTTTGAGATATTTATGATCAATCCTCAAAGCCTCCTTTGCCCTTTTATGTGGATCTCTACGTCAGCATGCAGAATGCAACGCTTTGCTTCTTGAGAGCAATATCCAAACAGTTCGATGCAATGCTTCTAGTCGTAACAATTTTCCAATGCAAATCCATTTTGAAAGGATAATACGTCCTAACACACACACGAATGAAAATTATGATAGCTACTTCTATAAAATAACGACGCTTCTGAGACATCTAAGCTTGTGATATCATTGGTGTAAGACTATGAAACTATTGAACTGAACTTTCTTGGCAAAAACGTTTTGATGTCACTGACATTGATTTTAATGGAACTGTTTACGAGTCTTGAGATCACCGCAATGGTGGATGGGGTAAATTTCAAAGAAACAAACCTACAAGTCAAAAACATCGTGTAAATAATGTAGGTCTACTGTAATTCAACTTGCTCATGTTGTTTTTCAACTTTCTCGATAACCATATTATGTTGTCCAGTCTTCATTCTTTACAGGCCGTCTTATCTGTGATGTAAAGATTGTGTAGTATATTTGACTATTGGTATTCTAGTTTTTACTGTAGCGTCACATTCCGTTGATCTTTGGCAGCTTGTTTAATTCTTAGGCTAGGATTTGTCACAGTCTTGCAGGAGAAGCTTAATAATGCGGTCACAGTGGAGTTTATGGTTCTTTGGATAAATAAAAAAAGCTTTATGTTGTCAGGGGGTTAAATTTGGTGTTTCCATGGTAATGTTTTAAAGGAAGGTTGTCTAAGGTGTCCTTATCCTAAACTATTATTGTTTATTGCTTGTTTGGTCAGATGAATCAAGAAGATTTATAGCTATTCTTTGATGTCTGAAGATCAAACTATTTTTTTTTGCCAGTATTTTTCTTCTTCTTGCAAAACGTGAGGTTCACAATTTTGCAAGTACGTTTTGTTTTTGGGTTTGATATAGTCGTATACGTCAATCCTTTAACATCAGATAATTTGAAGGTTGTACCAATTAATGTCGTTTCTCTTTTGATCTTGGCCAACACAAGTTCTATGGACTTCAAATGGGAGTGACATGGTGGAAGTCTAATTTAAACATTTCTACTGTCCTTCTTTGTCGCACTACGGTTAGGATTTCTGGCTTTAGACATTTGTCTTGACGTTCGACAGTCTCCTTTCTCAACCACTTCATTATTTTCTCATTGGTACCGGCTGTTGTTAGGGTCTTATCCTCTGGTGCTACAACATAGTGGTAGGCAGCAATGTCCATTACCATCAAGAGGGATGATCCAACGACGGTAGCAAAGTATTCTCCAACCATTCCTTCAAACACTGGGCTATGCATTTTAGTGTGGTAGTCGCAGTTGTGATTGGATTTTCCCTTCCTACTTCCAGTATGAGTAGTAATCATTCCCTGACCTTCTTTGCTGGAGGGCACGTGTCGTTTTTCTCTCCCCCCATCCCCCTCCCCCCATTCGTTGACTGGCGCTCCCACTCTTTCATTTGGTACATGCATTAAGCCATGTCATGTCAATATAAACAATATCATATTATTAGCCGTCTTCACGTTTCTCTCGTACTTCACGTAGATACTTGCTTCTTGTTGCAACAACATAATTATTTTTCACTTAAGATATTTTTTTTTTATCATCGACTGTTTTTCTGAACATAAACCTCAGGGATCGCATTATCTTCCACAGGATGATTTTTTTGATATTCTGAATCTGTAGCCGTGTTTTTAACTTCTTGAGGCTCACCAACTCGTTTCTCAGACATATTCAAAACTACTTGACGGACAATAGCCTTATCGAAATCGTGTGTTTAATCTTCCTTCAACTTTTGAATATATATCCTTTGTCCACCGAGAAAACGATCGTCTTGACAGTCCCAAAACATGTCGCGCATACTCTTGGTCATGTTGGATATATAGGTTGGAGAAGACAACCCCTATCTGCCTTTCTTGAAAATTAATTAATATAATAGAGAGATATATACGTCCTTTGTGATCTTTTGAAGACTTAAAAACTTGATTTCCATTGTCTTAGACTCCATTACAGACAAAGATTTAAATGACTGGAAGGTTAGCCGATATCCGTTATAAGCGACGCCTGTCTCAAATGAAATAAGAAACATGGTAACGAATCACGTGTAACATATCAACGTCAGTGAAATGAGCATGAATCACGTGCACGCGAGTAATTTGCAGTCTCGTTGCATTAAAATCATAATGTGAGAGTTTACTGCAACGTGAACACATTTCAATGCAGACCTTTCCATGCTTTTTTTCTCTCCATTTCTTAAAGCGTTCAAAACAGTACAAATCAATGCGTTTTATTCACGACAGGAAACGGCTTATATACTCAAAGCATAAAAATCAAGAACTTAAACTCACAGCAATGATAAGTTAGTGAGGCACGGTAACCACTTATAAATCGCATTCGTGCATAATTTCCAAGGGGAAAACACAACAAAAAAGAAGTTTCTAATCCCTCTTAAATTCAATCAAAACTACAAAAAAGCGATTAGTCATAGCCTTCTTTGATAACATCCATTGTGCTGTCTTTTCCTTACCGTAAGGCCTCTAAACTATAGATCAAAGAAGAGTTGTTATTTTTTAAATATAGACTAAATAAGCGAAATCGATAATCCTTTGTTCAATTTCAGAGAGATTTGATTTGGTTTCATTTGATTTACCCACATCCACAATTAAGGTGATCTCGGGGATTTTGGTAGGATTTTTAATTTTACCTCGACTACCCTGTAAATAGCCAAGGAATCTTTAAAGTGCACAGTGGTGTGGTCTGCACATGCGACCTTCGTTTCATGGTCTGTCTCCTATGTGACTAGGTGTCGATCCAATCGAGACATTTTTCAACCGTTAGCGGGACTCGAACCCAGAGGCCGACCGACTCTTTGCCTCTGGACTGCCGAGTCCCCTCTTTCAGAGACAAAACAAAAGCACACCGGGAAAACCATTTCAAATGCACACGCTTAATTTGAACATTCAATTTCTTTAATTAAAAAGTTTAAGATGGGCAACAGATTCGGAACGTACCATAGCTATTAACTCCGATTGCTATTATCCTTTTTTTGTTTTTACAGCATGAAGAAACAAACTTGAAACACAATATATTCACTTTCCAAATGAGTGAAAAAATAAGCTTTAACGTCATGGAATGTGTAAACCTACATGCAAATTTTCAGGAAATGTCATCAGACGGTTAAAAAGAGACAAGGCCGTTTCTATTGACACGAATTTTGGAACGAGCTATAGTTTGCCATATCATTGCTATCCATGCCACCTCCTGTACTTTCGCTCAGTCTGAATAGACATGGCTGGGCTACTCACTTCGCTGTTGGATCGGCCTGAGCCAGAAATATTTACCCTCCGGACTGGGACTCGAATGTATTTTGGCCTCCTGTCTGCGTGCATGGTATTCACACGCTTTGACCAACCGAGCTACCGGCGTCTCATTTGAACAAATTAACTCTACCGGCACAAACAGTAGAAAACAAAGATCTCAATTAAACGTAGTTTTATTATTCCATGATTTATGGTATTTCATTTTGAATGGAATTTACCCACAGTTCCAACTAAAATTATCATGGGTTTTTTTGGTAAGATTCTAAATTTTGCCTGGACTTTCCTGTAATTAAACAGCCAAGGAGTCTTTAATGTGCACAGTGTTGTGATCTGCACAGGCAACATTCTATTTATCGTCCGTCTCCGATAGGACTAGGAATCGATCCATCTACCTTGATCAGGAGGTGGGTTTTACCCGAAAAAAGGCGAAAATTATTTTCCCACCCGCCGAGGCTTGAACCCATGACCGTTTGGTTAAAAGGCCGACACTTTGCCTCTCGAGATCCCTGTGTCCCCTCCTTGATACAACATCTTGACTCGATTCTAATTTCTGAGAAGGAAGCTCAAAAGTATTGTGTTCATTTCTAAGCGTTTTTATTTTTTTTGGACCAAATCTAGTTTCCAATTTTCAATGTCAATATGCATATCCCATGTTTTCCATTTTCCAAGCACTAGGTCAAAGGAAACGTTGCCTTGAAGGGGGGAGTGTCTGGGAATGCCATTTTTGCCCAAAATGGGTCAAATCTAGTCTATCATACTAGTGGATAGAGCAGTTCATTCCCGTCATAATGATATCATAAAAGAAGCTCAGTATCGATTCTTTGAATTATTTTTAGAAACAATACAGAACTATCTTTCAACACAGCTACTATACAATAAAAGTTAGAAATATTATTTAAAGTATAGCAAGTTGGTACTCACTTTAATCGACACAAGACACGCTATCCAAAACAAACTTATTTGAGGATCTATTATGAATATTCACTTAGATCGGCTGGAAGATACGAAGATACGGAACAAATTCCGCGCACCTGTTATCAAAAGGCACCATCTCAAAATGAGTAAAAAGGTGCTGGTGCACTTGGAACAGTGTCAATAAGAAGTAGTTGAGAGCCTTTCAAGAAGTTATGATGTTTCAAAGTATTATCCTACTCTTTTCTTAGGTTTATGGGAGGAAAGTGTATTCAAATACCAGAAAATAGAGAAAAATACGATTTTCTCAAAATGTCCTTTTTTGTTCATTATTTCCTATCTCCTTTTTTTATTTCTCAATGTATCTTCATGAAATTTGGTATGGATGATGAGTGGGGAAAACAAAGATCAGATACTTTTAAAAATATGTATTATGGTTTTGGAAAAATTGAATTTTTTGTACAATAATAATATGTTTGTATAATTTTGGTTGTTCTCATATGCTATTTTCAAAAATTCATGAAATCAAAACTTATTAATGAAACAAAAATCCGATCTAATCAAATTTAGATTTTGTATCCAATAAGGCGTGTGCCACATTTGAAAGAAATTTGTTAAAAAAGAAAAAGCCTATCGATATTGAACTTGGTGAAATTTGGGGCAAAATCCAAGATGGCCGCCGTTTCCATGGTAACCAGAAACGTCAGAAAAAAAACAACGACATTATTCAACTCAGTACACCATGCCCATTACACTTATATATAAGTTAAGTTGATAGGAACGAACGGGACAATTTTCACTCCAGGACCCGCTCCCCCCCCCCTGCCCTTGAACAGACAATAAAGATTTATTGTAATATCATCGCAACAAAATATTGAATAGTGTAGATCTAGACATAACTTATATAATTCCTTTACTCTTTCCATACTCTTAATACTCTTAAGCCTTTTACTGTGACGAGGGGAAAGGCAATTTTCTCTCGTGGGCTTGGTTCATGACCTCAGCCATAAACACCATCGATCCATCCCATTCTGGGTTGTCCTCTTGCCCTGGCTCGTGACGATCTGTTGGTAGATGTTTGTGCCGCTGGTTGATTTGGTGATATTCTTGATATCATGATGTAACCAAACCATTTTATGCTTTGGCACTCTATGAACTGCTTGATTTGATTTGATTTACTTTACCCACATCCACTACAAAGGTGATCTTTAATGTGCACAGAGTGTTTTGATCTACACACGGGTCCTCCTTTTTATCGTTCGTCTCCAATGCGACTAAGTGTGGATCCATCTACCTGGACCAGGGGGGGGGAGGGGTAGATTGTGTTCGAAAAAAAATAAAAAATATTATTCAACCGTTGGCGGGGCTCGAACCCTATACCTTTTGTTTGAGAGGCCAATACTTTGCCTCTGCACTACCGAGTCCCCCCGACCCTCCCTGGCTTGTGCCGATCTGTTGTTTTACTCGAGTCGTTGGTTGATTTGGTGGTATTCTTAATACGATGTGACCAAACCATTTTATGCTTTGGTTCTCTGTGAACTACTGTTGCCTTTGTAGCTTTTCTAATACATGTCATTTTACAAGCTGTTATTTTTGTGTGGAGGAGGGGATAGCTTAGTAGGTACGACACTGGCCCATCAAGCCAAAGGTCATGGATTCAAATCCCGGTCGTGCAAGCTTGAATTTGAAGTCCCGTTGTCGGTTTCTTCTGCGCATTCCTCCTGTGGTAGGTAGAATACAATCAGTGCCTAGCCCTATCGGAGATGGCAAGATAATCTAGGAGGTCCCATGTGCCTTTGCGCATGTAATAGAACCATCTGTGGTTGGAAATCGAAAAATGTAGACCATTCCGGCAGCCACCCTGGCAAAGTTGAATTCCCACCGAAAATGTCTACTTAGAATTACCCTACAACATCTTGTACCTCAGATTTATTGACCAGACATTTACTCTGGATGCAGAAGAGGCAAAGATCAGAGGGGAAGGAAGAGTGGCTGGGCATCCATACCTCCCTCAGAATAAAATCAATCCAGGCGTGGCAGTGACAGAAATTACTGTTGCAGAATCGTCAATATCAATGTAAAAGACCAAATATTTCTAGTGTGTCTTATCCTGTGTCCATGTTTGGCATTATAACAAAACGTTGGTATAAAGACTATTGAGCACTTGTTGTTCTGTCTTCAATGGGGTAGATGGGTGAGAGAGCAATGGGATCAGTTGATAACTCACAGCATTAGCTCTCTGTGTTCTTTTTGTTCTACTACTCTTATCTGACTCTCCACTTTCTGTGAATATGCATCACAATTACAATGCATTTATCTCTGTCGGACCATAAATAACATTTCCTCCTTATGCATTATGGTAACATTGATGATAAAACTCAAGAGTTGTCATTTAAAATCATTAACAGGATGACCATTGCATTAATGAATGATATGCGTTGAAATTAATATCACTAATTTTCAACAGTTACTTCCAGACATCGAAACAGGTTCAAGATATTTTCCTTCCTTACATGGCAACTGAAAATGGAAAACGATTCCGTGAAGAAGTGTACACTGTGTGTAAAGACAATTTTCCAGAGCAAATAAGAGAGGTGCGATAACTTTTGTGTCTTAACAACAAGAACATGATAATTACAATGGTATACTTTGGAATTTTTAAATCCCTGAAAACTCAATTCAATTAAATTCAATTCCATTCAATTCAATAAAACGTTATTGTTCTCACAAAGGCACATCATCTTTGTTTGCAACGATCTGTAAAATACATATTATGTACATTGGAATAAATAATTTACGTTATTATATAAATATTATAGAAATAGAAAGAAGTCAATTAATTAAATCAGAATGCATAATTTGTTAATATGAATATAAATGATGAAAAAAGGCATACATATCACACTAAATCATGGTAAATATTTCTACAAAATTGTTTTGCAAAAAACTCTAAGAATGTGAATGAGCTTAAAGATATAGATATTGTATGAATATTATATTATAAGAATGTCCTCAACTAACTCAATCTTGTCTGAAAGAGAAAGAGAAAAACAGCTTTTAAAACAGTAACACCAGTAACAGCACAATAGCAGCAGCAACAGCAGCAGCAGCAGCAGTAGCAACAACAACAACAACAGCAACAACAAG
>JAXRKP010001808.1:52500-57500 GCA_037039925.1 Doris montereyensis
TAGTAGTAGGTGTAGTAGGAATAGTAGTAGGAATAGTAGTAGTAGTAGTAGTAGGTGTAGTAGGTGTAGTATGTGTAGTATGTATAGTAGTAGTAGTAGTAGTAGTAGTAGTAGTAGTAATAGTAGCAGTAGTAGTAGTAGGTGTAGTAGTAGTAGTAGCAGTAGTAGTAGTAGTAATAGTAGTAGTAGTAGTAGTAGTAGTAGTAGTAGTAGTAGTAATAGTAGTAGTAGCAGTAGTAGGTGTAGTAGCAGCAGTAGCAGCAGTAGTAGTAGTAGTAGTAGTAGTAGCAGTAGTAGCAGTAATAGTAGTAGTAGTAGTAGTAGTAGTAGTAGTAGTAGTAGTAGTAGTAGTAGTAGTAGTAGTAGTAGTAGTAAGTAGTAGTAGTAGTAGTAGTAGTTAGTAATAGTTGTGTTCTTTAGGAAAGACACTGCTATGAAATCGTATTTCCCCACTTGACCCAGGTGCACTAGCGTGGGAGTAAAAGCATACGTCAGAAATAGTGTCCTGTCCAGGAGATGATTGTTAACCCCTGTTCGGCTTGACGCTATAGAAACTGGGATAAGCTCCGGTTCTAATAGCTGTAACGGCCTTGAAGTAACTTTGCTTTGTTACATGCCAATTCTTGTAGCGTTCAGTTGGCATTTGATATTACATGATAATGTTGACAGACTTGTCAACGTTATTAATATAAAGAAGGTTGTAGGTTCATATAATAGGTGTGAACTTAAATTATATCTCGTGACTTGTTTATGACTGTATGATTTTATCATGCACAATGGAATACGTATTGCAGTATGCACAAGCATGCACGTAAATAATGTTGGATTAAGGATTTCTCTTTGTTATAAGACTGGGTCTCTTGAACTTTGACAGCGTTAATTCAGAAACCACTGCATCGGTTACGGCTGGTATCAAGTACGATTATTAGATCATTTTAGTACTCGATACTGAAAGTGACGCGGGCTATTTACGTAGTACTCGATACTGAAGTTAATGCTGGCTTTTTTTATTGTAATAACCTGACATTGAGAATTTGATTTAGTAACAATAAAACGTTTCGTGGATCGAAGGCAAAAACAAATCTTTATCCAATCATCTAAAATATTGATTTGATCGAAGAGCTTCTTCGCTAAAAATTTAATGCATGCTATTTGAAATCTACATGCGAAACATGGAGGTCGTGGGTGCAGTGGTTCCTTAAGTTATAAGAAGTCAAAGTTAGAGACGTTCACCTATAATTTTCACATATCAAATGACATTATACAGATATTTAAAAACATGTCCTTTTATTCAAAATAGTATGTATGCGTCAGCCAGTACGTGATAATCAGAATAGTAATGTAATATGTCAAAACTCAGTATGTGTGTATGTATGTATGCGTGCGTACGTGTGTGTATGTGCGTGCGTACGTATGTGTGTGTGCTTGTTGCGTACGTGTGTGTATGTGCGACGTACGTATGTGTGTGTGTGTTTGTGTGCATACGTACGACGTACGTATGTGTGTGTGTGTGTGTGTGTGTGTGTGCGCGTGTAAATGTTGTTTCAGCGGTGCACCATTGGTAGCTGCAGTGCTGCGTCTTCTAACGTTGGTGATAGCTGACTTGATTTATCTCTGTAGATCACTGCAGGAATATAGGGCCTCAGCAACACTCTTCCATCTGACTCGGTTCATGTTAATCTAGAGCAGAGGCTTTGACTTCCGCTAGAGTGCTTCGGCACCACGTTTGTTTGGATGGACCTACAATGCGCTTTTCCTGCGGATTCCAGTCCAAGAACTTTATTGTCATATTGGAGTAAGGCTTCCCCAAATGCGCGCCCAGTCCAGCCCCATTTCCTCTTCTGATTTGTGTGTTAATTGGACTCTGACCAGTCCCAGACACGTTTTAAGTGAATGCATCCTACTATACTAACTTTACTCATCAGGACTATGACCCAGTGATGGCATCTCATTCCTATCTAGTCAGCGCTCGTGTCGTAGAGGATGGTAAGGAAATAGAACACTATACAGCCTTTTGCACTCCAGGGGCTTTGCCAGGATGCACTTTTGCTTCAAACAGGTTAGAGATTTTCATTATCTTTTGCTTGAAACATGTTAGATATTTCCATTACCTTTTGCTTCAAACGGGTTAGAGATTCATGCTTGAAATACCCTTTGAAACATGTTGAAACGCTTGAAACATGTTGGAGATTCCCATTACCTTTCTTGAAACAGGTTAGAGATTCCCATTACCTTTTGCTTGAAACATGTTGAGATTCCCATTATCGTTTGTTTGAAACAGATAGAGATTCACATTACCTTTGCTTCAAACAGGTTAGAGATTCCCATTACCTTTTGCTTGAAACATGTTAGAGATTACGACTGTCTATTGCTTGAAACAGGTAGGAAATGCCCATTACCTTTTGCTTGAAACAGGTTAGAGATTACGACTGTCTATTGCTTGAAACAGGTTAGAAGAGATTGCTTGAAACATGTTAGAGATTACGACTGTCTATTGCTTGAAACAGGTTAGAAATGCCCATTACCTGTTTTGCTTGAAACAGGTTAGAGATTACGACTGTCTATTGCTTGAAACATGTTAGAGATTACGACTGTCTATTGCTTGAAACAGGTTAGAGATTACGACCTTTTGCTTGAAACAGGTTAGAGATTACGACTGTCTATTGCTTGAAACAGGTTAGAGATTACGACTGTCTATTGCTTGAAACAGGTTAGAGATTACGACTGTCTATTGCTTGAAACAGGTTAGAGATTACGACTGTCTATTGCTTGAAACAGGTTAGAGATTACGACTGTCTATTGCTTGAAACAGGTTAGAGATTACGACTGTCTATTGCTTGAAACAGGTTAGAGATTACGACTGTCTATTGCTTGAAACAGGTTAGAGATTACGACTGTCTATTGCTTGAAACAGGTTAGAGATTACGACTGTCTATTGCTTGAAACAGGTTAGAGATTACGACTGTCTATTGCTTGAAACAGGTTAGAGATTACGACTGTCTATTGCTTGAAACAGGTTAGAGATTACGACTGTCTATTGCTTGAAACAGGTTAGAGATTCCCATTACCTTTTGCTTGAAACATGTTAGAGATTACGACTGTCTATTGCTTGAAACAGGTTAGAGATTACGACTGTCTTTTGCTTGAAACAGGTTAGAGATTCCCATTCTTTGCTTGAAACAGGTTAGAGAGATTACTGTCTATTGCTTGAAACAGGTTAGAGATTACGACTACCTTTTGCTTGAAACAGGTTAGAGAGATTCCGATTGTCTATTGCTTGAAACAGGTTAGAGATTACGACTGTCTATTGCTTGAAACAGGTGAGATTCCCATTATTGCTTGAAACAGGTTAGAGATTGCGACTGTCTATTGCTTGAAACAGGTTGACTTCTATTGCTTTGAAACAGGTTAGAGATTACCTCTATTGCTTGAAACAGGTTAGAGATTACGACTGTCTATTGCTTGAAACAGGTTAGAGATTACGACTGTCTATTGCTTGAAACAGGTTAGAGATTCCGATTACCTATTGCTTGAAACAGGTTAGAGATTACGACTGTCTATTGCTTGAAACAGGTTAGAGATTCCCATTACCTATTGCTTGAAACAGGTTAGAGATTCCCATTACCTTTTGCTTCAAACATGTTAGAGAGTACGATTGCCATTTGCTTCAATCAAGCAGGTTACAAATTTCAATTTCCTTTTGCTTCAAGCAGGTAAGAGATTCCAATTGTCTTGTGTTTCCAACAGTTAATAGATTTCAATTGTCCTGTGCGTCAAATAGTTGAGAAATTTCAAATACCTTTTGCTTCAACCAGTTTTGAGATTTCAATTGTTTTTCTCTTTAAACAGGTAAGAGTTTCCAATTGTCTTGTGCGTCAAATAGTTAAGACATTTCAATTGCCTTTTGATGCAAACTTTAAAAATATTCTGATTGCGTTTTACTTCAAAACAGTTAAAGACATTTCAATTGCCTTTTGCTTCAGACAGGTAAGAGATTTCCAATTGTCGTGTGCGTCGAATAGTTAAAACATTTCAATTGACTTTTGATTCAAACAGGTAAGAGATTCCTATTGTCTTGTGCCTCAAATAGTTAAGACATTTCAATTGCCTTTTGATTCAAACAGGTAAGAGATTCCTATTGTCTTGTGTCTCAAATAGTTAAGACATTTCAATTACCCTTTTTATCACCACCACAAAGCGGTTTCAGAAAGAATAGAAGTACCAGTGATATTATGTGGGTTCACCGATGGTGAAAAGGAAGAACAGAAAAGTACAAAGAAGAATTTTCAATCCTGGGTATCGATATGAACTCTGCATTCGACACAATATGTCCAACAAAACTATTGACAGTGTTAGAACACATTTTTAGAGAAAGACCACATCGAATTAATCAGAACACTGCTCGCCAACGCAACACAAGCTTTCACATCCGGCAGACAGACAACAACAATACAATACAACCCTTGGAACACCACAAGGAGACATCCTAAGCCCACTCCTGTTTATCGTCTATTTAGAAGCAGCATTGAATGATCTACGAAAACAATTGCCAGCCAACGAAAAACTGACTCGAGCGCTGATATACACAGATGATGGAGACTAAAGTTTTCACACACAAGATGACGCACAGAGATACATCCCAACATTATCTAGACATTAAAATCTTAAAGCAATGCAATCTGAGAGTCGGCGAATCAAAAACAGAACTAACCACAATAGAATAGAAAGACATCAATAAGAATGGAAAGGCGTCAGGGAGTAAGGAAGCCTAGTAAACGAAGACGCAGGTCCTTTGGGTCGTAATGGCCTTAAAGGAACTTCACTATTGGTATTGTAACACTACCGGTGTTGTTACACGCAATCAGTAAAGAACAAACAACCCATAGAACTTAAAAAGCAAAGTATGTTTATGTTTCTCTACAAGGCAAAAGGCAATCGGATGATCGTGAGTCAAATTAATGGTCCTATCAAAGTCGTAATCAATGTCCTGCCGACTTAAA
>JAXRKP010001808.1:67500-80000 GCA_037039925.1 Doris montereyensis
TTTCGAAAAGTTATGACATTGACCGTTTTGCACTTTGATGATCCTGAACATCATCCCAATGTTTCTCTTATATACCGGAGATTAGATCTACAAAGGCTGATTCTAAAATGTAAAATTTAGATTCTAGATACATTGTTATGGTAACAAAACTAAATAAAAAGACAGCGTAATAAAAAGAGGTATAATGAAAATGCTGTATCAGTGTCAGACATGATTTCCAAACAACAGAAGCGCTATTGGATCAACATAGGCTGTTTCAGGTTTGTGGTTCATCTAGATTTAGATGGATCTATCAAATCGTTTAATTCAGCAGCGTCCTTTGTCTTTGAATAGGCATACATCTCAGTAAAATCATTGCACACTAAATCAACCAAACTCGACAATTGGATGGTATGGACACTAGAAAAAGAGAGACAAGGGAAGTGTATTTGTCTATAATAATATTATTATTATGCCGGTCAGTGTACAGGTAAGCACCTGTACGGGGAGTAGAAGATCCCGCCCCCCATGAGTCTCCTGCTGCCTTGCAGGTCGGTCTTGTCTGACCAAAGGCTAAGGGAGTTAATCATGACAGAAAATAACAAGGCCTGGTAGGTAGGGGCCCAAGCACCATAATAATAATAATAATAATAATAATAATAATAATAATAATAATAATAATATAATTTATTTATTTCTATAGCGCCCACTCCCATCTTACGAAAGCTCTAGGCGCATTTATACACACATAGTAAAAAACAGGAGCCATGTACATATACAAAATCAATCAATCAATCAATAAGTAAATAAGAAAATAAAAAAAAAAAAATAAATACATGAAAGCATAATATCAACTATAAAGGTATATGGCACCTAATAGCTTTTCATGCCTTTTCAGCAGAGCTTATGGACCACACGAAGACGCCACTAAAGAAGACAAAGATATCTTCGGAAACGATTTACAAATAGCTGTAGAGAATCTTAAACACAAACAGGAACTAATGGTTTTATGAGATTTAAACGCTAGAGTAGGCACCGTCTACCTAGAGTACAGTGGGTTAACCCCTTCTTATCCAAAACCAAACTGATTTGAGAGAAATACATGTAAAATACCCGGCTTAACCTTTCAAAGACGAAAATGGAAACGAACACGCTGTGATTTTTGAAACATGGAATGTTAGGGCAATAAATGGAAAAGAGTTAGAATTAGTTGAAAAAATAGAAAAATTTAAGGTAGACATTTTTGGCCATTACAGAAACAAAGAAAAAGGACAAGGAATAGAAAATGTAGGACCGAATCATAATTTTATTCTTCTCAGGACTAGATGTCAAAGATAGAGCTAGAGCAGGAGTAGGCCTCCTAGTTCATAAAAGGCATGAAAAGCTACTATAAATTTGGAAATGTATAAGTCCACAGCTATTAGAGGTAAATATTAAACCAAAAAGGAAGAGACAGTAAATTATTAATAGCTTATGGACCAAATGAAGAAGCAAATAAAGAAGAAAAAGATATCTCCGGAAACGATTTACAAATAGCTCCAGAGAATCTTAAACACAAACAGGAACTAATGGTTTTAGAAGATTTAAACGCTAGAGTAGACAACAATATAGAAACGCCAGGAGGAGTAATAGGTAAAGAAGGAGAGACAACAACTTCTCCAAATGGAGAGAGACTAATAGATTTTTGCCTAAAGAATAACATGAAAATAGCAAACACCTTTTTTCCTCATAAAGATATCCACAATTATATAAGAGTAAATGAAGACTACATAATAGTTAGCACCTCCCTTTTTTACAGTACATTGGATGCAAGAGTAAACAGAGGAGCTGAAATATTTTAATCATCATCACCTAGTGATTGCAAAATGAGATTACTGACTGAAGAAAACAAACAGAAAAAGAAAGAGAAGAAAGCTAATAAACTCAAAATAGAAGAACTAAATAAACCAGTAGTAAAACAGGTATACCAACCTAGAATAAAAAGATTTATCAGTGAAAGGCAGATGGAGCTGAATGATATCACAATAGAAGAAAAGTGGCAAATGTATAAAGATACACTACTCCGTTGTACTGAAGAAGTCTGTGATAGGAAACAAATTAAAGGCGATAGGAAAAGAAAAGCATGTTGGAATGATAATGTCAAGACTAAGATCAAAGATAAGAAGGATGCCTGGAAGAAATACTATCAAACAAAAAGAACAGAGATTACGTGAATGAAAGAACTATTGCCAAAGAGGAAATTAGGAAAGCAAAACAGGAACAATGGGAAGAGTTTGGACAAAGACTTCAAGAAAGCTATCAAGGAAATCAAAAGCTGTTCAGGGGGCAATGAAGAGCATGAGAAAGACCAAAGCATGCCCAATACGACTAATTAAGACTGCCAAAGGAGAAGTAATGAAAGAAATGACAGTAGACAGCGAAATCATGGAAACGTGGAGAAAATATTTTCAACAATTACATAATCCCTCCATAACATATAAAACAAGGAGCAAAGATCAATTAGTAAGAGTATCAAGTAATCCAGAGGAGACAGCTGAAGATATAGATATTATATCAATGGAAGAAATTCAAACAACTATGAGAAAAGTGAAATTAGGAAAAACCTCAGGAGCAGATCAAGTTTATTCAGAAATGATTAAAAACAAAGAGAGAGAGGCAACAAGCATAGAAGTCCAAACAGGTGCCAGACGAATGGAAAAAGGGAACGGCAGTACCAATACATAAGAAAGGATCAACTATGGATGCTCAAACTATAGAGGGATATCACTACTTAGCGTACCAGGAAAGGTGTATGCCAGGATACTGGAAATGAAACCAAGGAAAAGAGTAGATCAGATTGAAGAACATCATGGTGGATTTAGACCAGGAAGAAGTGTACAAGACCACATATTTACAATTAGACAAATAATAGAAAAATTCCTTCAGAGAAACATTGACTTGCACCTGTGTTTTATAAACTTAGAAAAGGCATTTGACTCTGTGAGGAGGGACGGACTATGGCATTCCTTAAAAGAACACAATGTAGAGCAAAATTTAATAGAAGCCATTAAAAGTTTTTACAATAAATCAACATGTGCACTAAGAGTAGCTGGAAACATATCTGCAGAATTTTATGTAGATATAGGAATAAGACAGGGTTGTATCCTAAGTCCTCTTTTGTTTATCACTTTTATGGATTCATTTGCAAAGGCATCCTCAAAAATGAACAAAAATTGAATGTAGGTACATGGAAGCTCAAACCAGTAAAGTAAATGCTTTCATTTGCCGATGATTTAGTTCTGTTTGGAAAATTAGAAAATGACCTTCAGTCGAATATCAACATTATGAACAATGAACTAAAATAAAAGAGGAGTGAGAGTAAATGCAAAGAAAACCAAAACAATGTAGTAACTAGGGAAGCTAAAACACAAAATCTTAAATTGGGTAGGGAGTATTTAGAACAAGTTCAAAGCTACCATTACCTAGGAGTAATGATTGACTCAGATGGGAAAACTAAGAGAAGGAATCAGCCAGAGAATCAAAAAGGCAAGTGCAATATATAACCATCTAGGAAAGGCATTTGTAGGTAAACAAAAATTGTCAACAAAAACCAAAATAGCAGTATACAACACAGTTTATTGTCCTATTCTGCTATGGCAGCGAAGCCTGGACCTTAGACAGTAGAGAATACAGTAGAGTACAGGCAGTTGAAATGAAATATCTAAGAAGAGTAGTAGGGAAAACTAAAAGAACAAAATCAGAGGAAAAAGGAGTTTGAATGTGCGTCTGTTCTGTTCTAGATGGTGTGAAACTGTTGGAGGTTTTTCTTGGTTTTGTATTTCTACCTATCTATCATCTGTCTTTTTATCTATCTCACCTAGATACCAATCTATGTATTATTTATTTACTGCTTTTTAATAGACATTGAAACCACCCCCTGCTTTAATTTTTTGTTGTTGTGATACATCACTACCTTTGTGAAATCTATTATATAATAATGATCACTAAACTTGATGCCAACAAAGGTGTCTGATCCTTGGTCTCTTAGATCTATACCATAGAGCATAAGAGAAGAAATAAAGCTGAATATTAAGAATATTATTACATGCATTATAACTATAAGTATAAGTGAAATGCATCTCTTCCAGCTTCTTCTTTGTGATGCTACTGGCAGTCATTGCAGGCTTGATGGCGTGGGCAGCGTTGCTAGTGTTGAAACAATTCAAGTCCCAGTCTGAGAAGGTCAAATGGTCAGCAGTTGTCATGGCGTGGTTCACGATTTTACATGCCATTCGATCAGTCTTGCTGTCAGACATTGCAACCATCATTTTCCCTTCTTGAGAATAAAGAATTCTTCTTTTTTTTTAAAAATGAACACAACTATTTGAGTTTATGATTTGCTTTTCCCTTAAATGTCCGCCAGTTGGTTAAACTATTACAGCCACAACTTTTGGTTGAGAGGCTGACACTTTGCCTTCGTGTGGTTCCCCCCCCCCCCCACAATAGAGAGAAAGCTACATGTACTTTTATTTTTCCCACCATCTCTTGGTCTTAGATAATTCTGTCCTACAGTGATGCATTTATAACTTTCATCCGATGGCAGTTTTATTGGCACACCATTAAAATATATCATTAAGATCGCATTATGCAACTGCATGTACGTACATCAGGCCTTGCTTGTGAATTAACATATAAGAAAACGGTGTCAGGATTTGTGTGTCATTTCTGACATTGCATTCGTTCTGTTAATGTGCCTATTGAAATAGCTCTATATCACCTTATGCAAGCTTCACAAACATACCAAATACAC
Organism: Doris montereyensis; assembly: GCA_037039925.1. NCBI lineage: Eukaryota > Metazoa > Mollusca > Gastropoda > Nudibranchia > Dorididae > Doris > Doris montereyensis. The sequence continues at coordinate 72,269 of JAXRKP010001808.1, forward strand.
ACACAACACATACATTAGATAGATACAGTGGATACATGTAGAGATGGAAAAGTTCAGAAATCAAGTTATTTTTTCCCCCCATTGAAATTGAAACTACTGTCCACCATACACGGTGATCTCAAGAGGAGACAGCAAGATGAACGGTAAGTGACAAGAGTGAAAGGAAAGAAGTAGGTCCTACCACTACCACCAGGTGTCACAACCTAGAGATGGAGAGGTAGGTAAATAACAGATGAAAGGATAGGTTGATAGATATTTAATATATTATTGCATAGATAAACTGATACATTATGTAGATAGATACTTGGAGACGGACAGACAGACAGATAGATAGAAATGCTATGCATATATCAATCCCATTCTCAGTGCAATAAATCATTCACAAATCTCAAAGAAATTTGAAGAGACAGCTCTATATGCAAAAATATCAAAACTTCTTCACAGACACAAGACTTTACGATCAGGAAAAAAAAAATGAGACAAACCAAGTGGAAAAGCTTGTGTAAATTTTTAATCATAGCGAAAGTAATTATTAATCAGTTCAACACATTCATGCACTATTGTCAATGGGAAAGAAATATCATTCCCTCCCACAATAACTCAATCATTCAATTTAACGTGAATTCACATAATATACACGCCTGTGTCATGAACTTATCTTTCTGTGCTGAGAAAAAGTCAGCAATAAACAGTCAGCATCATTAAACAAACGCACATGACATGATATAGTCTTGAAGCTCCGTAGGAACTAAGATGAGATAAACGCAAAGAAAAGACAGACAAAAATCTTTGGGGACCAATAGAGTCAAACCCACAACCTCCGCCTCCATCGCCTCACCACGAAAAAGAATACACTGATAACCACGCTTACTGTGCTCCATGATTTGTAGTGAGGCGATGATTTCCGACGTTGAGGTCACGGGTTCATTTCTGTCCGGTGCCTAAAGATTAATTTCTGTCTGTTCCTTTGTATCTGTCTCATCATTGTTTATGCATGGCTTCAATATTATTTCATGTCATTATTCATCACTTTTGACTTGCTCCTTGTCTCACTGTCTGTCTTTAAACTAAAGCACAATGAAGAACAGACCAAGATATTACAGAATAATCAGATAGCTTATGAACCTACTTTCCTTCTATAAACTCAACAAATACATTTTTTTCAAAAGGTAAACATTGATCAGAATCTTTTAAATCAGTCTTACTGATTACCGTATAACATTTCAATAACAAGATATATTATATTAAAAATCTCATAATAATCATGCTGATGTACACGTTGAGTACAAGTAGCATTGAATTATCCAACGAGAACCATTCTGAACAAGAAGAATTGTTTCGTGCGACAGAGAGTTATCACATTATGACTCAGGATAACAAAATACAACACATGACAAAACTTACTTGGACAGATTAGATATTTAAAAATTAGAGATAAATGAAGACGGAATGAAATAAAAACCAAGAAATAAAAAATAAAACTATTAAATGACAATAATTTATGGTATGATAAATCTCAATGAAATATGGACACTCTTCATACCAAAAAGCCAAAGTTGTGGCAATATTTTGATTTGTTGAATAATATTTGAACTCATGAGACGTGTCACAAATGTGTCATTTTCTAAAGATTCATAACAAAGGAAACCCAGTTGGCTGCCACTCTTTCCAGTCAGGCAGCAGGTCTCCATTCAATTAACAGACCAATACTACTTATAAAACATTGAATGATACCTCAAAGGAATTATTTTGCAGAAATCATTTGTTACTTTTGTAGAGGGTGTGGGGTGGATCTTGTTTTGTTTGTTTTTTTCCTTCTGAACGACATTACTACAAAATTTCGCTGTTCTCCTTTTCTTAAATTTGTGCCTTGTGACTACTACTCTAATGCGATATCAAAATCACCCATGACGTAAACGCAAGAACAAGTACATTCAAATTTTTTTTTTTAAATACATGTAATTTAGATTCTTTGAGTTTCTCAACAGGACAACTTCCACTCACACACAGTTAAATTTCAAATCTCTTTTACAATGAAGAATAACAATAGGGATCATGATCAGAATGATGAGCAATCAAAAAAGACACTTGGATCAATTCAAAACAACCATATATGCCTTTTCAAACACTTATACTTTATCATGATGCCATCATACTTGGGAGATATCTTTGTTGGTTATAAACTATCTTAAAAAAAAAGAACACATCTTATCTTTGTACAGCATAATGTAAGTAAATCAAATAAAAACTATAAAAAAAATAAAAACAACCTAAGATTCACTCAGTCAGTCACTCAATATTCAAAATTCAGGTTAAGCTCATTCACCTGTCAATCCTTGAGCAAAGATGAAATTCGCCTAAAATCTGGTTGGCATTGCAAACAATTCAACATTTCTTTTTTCCATTAAAACAAAAAAGAACAGATGAATTGGAGTTTCATGGAGCTCCTGATTTCCTCTTGGGGAAACTTGTAAACCATCAACACACATTTGCCAACATTCTTAGAGCCATACCATATTATTGAATATTACACATCTTTAGGGTCCAAAAGTTTTATATTTGAGTTTCCCTCTCTACTCTGTAAGGCATTTTGAACTTGGATATATCTGGCTCTCGCATGGGCCAACTCATAGCGACACACAGCCCTGAAATAAATATATCATGTTTTATGTTAACATCATGAAATTCATGGGACATAATTATTAAATAGCATGAAATAGAAAAAAGAACTGTAGTTAGTGTAATCTACTGACACAATAATAATTATCCATGGAATTCTCTTACCTCTAATTTCCCTTTTTACCTTTGGCATGCTCAATGAATGCTAATGCAGTTTTACATTGACGTGTGATAAGAAATTTTAACAAGGTCCAGTTTTTAAGTTTTACACAAATGGGACACACACATATCATCCCTGTTGGTCACTATCAGTGGTTGGATCATTTGACAACTTTTGGGTTAGACCTAAATTGAATGTTTTACGGATATATTCAATGGTTGAAGAAAATGTTTACTGTTGCAGATAGGGCAGTAAACACTTTTAGTCATTTCCGTTGGTTGAATTTGAATGATACATTATGGAGATGACGAGGAAAGTTATTTTCAGATGTTTGAGAAAGAATATGATGTTATTCCCAAATTGCTCCAAATCCGAACAGTGAACGGTTCCTATATGCTTAAAACGCAGTGAAGGACTGAAATTTAACCCATCCACCATATGTGGTGATCTCAATGTGATTTAAGAGGAACCAGTAAGACTAGAGAAAACAGCAAGACTGACAATAGTGACAATGTAAAAGAGTGGAAAGGAAAGAAGTAGGACCTACTAGCAGGACATGCCAGCCACACAATTAAATTGTCATTAATGATCTCCCATGATTGTTTAAGATGATTCCTGGAACACTGTACTAAAGTTTTATGAAAACATTTGGATCTAGTCAGAGGCTCTACACATGGCTTCTGTTCTTTCATTGTAACAATAAACAGTAAGATGAAAAGAAAAAAAAAACCCAAATAACCAAAAACACCCAGACAAAACCTCTGGTATACACTTACCATGTTCCAAAAAGCACAACGATGTAGCCACCCAATCCAACATTAGTAGCTCTGGACACATTGCCTGTAAGGTAAGCAGAGATTATTTCTGTTATTCATTGATTGTAAATAATGTCTTTTTTTTGTGGTAGGTAGATTAAAACATTAGATCTAGAAAGGGAATTCGAGTCTTTGATAAAGAAACATAATGAAAAGATTCTCTTGGACACTAAAAGGAAACGGTAACAGCAAAACAAAAAACTTAACAAAATAACATCAACTGATCTTTCCAAACCCTGCATAAGATAAATTGTAATAAAATAAAATAAAATAAAATAAAAAAAAAACAAAACAATTACCATGTTATGAGGACAACATTTAAACGGAAATCAATTGACCTGCAGGGTCTTTTTGGGTTTAAAATACACTTTGCTTTAGCAATAAATAGACCATGTACTAAAGGAAAGAAAGTGATTTTATTGCTTTTCATTCATAATTTGCCACCCTAGAATCATTGTCCTCTAAGTGTATACCAGAGGTTTTGTCTGGGTTTTTTGGTTTTTTGGGGGTTTTTTTTTTTTCTTTTTCATCTTACTGTTTATTGTTACAATGAAAGAACAGAGGCCATATGTAATACTATCACACACTACTTGTTATGTTTAATTTTGATTTTGTTTTGGGGTTTTTCTTGCTTTCATTCAAACAGTGTCAATCTAATATAAAAAATTACCTGGCACAATGAGTGAAATAAATGTCTGTCTTGCCCACCCCTACGCATTCACTAGTCATCAGTTGGTCAATCACAGTCAAAACAGCTGAGCATTACATTGTAATAGGCACTGTATGCTTACCTTCGCCTATTTTCGATGTTCATGCGCAATGAGGTAATTATTGACCACTGACTGAAATACTTCTGATTCGAAATGAAATTGACTGCTATATTCAGTGAACTCAAAATAATTGTATGAGCTACAAAGTTAACAGCAACAATAGCCATGTCAATGTTGCACACGAAGTATTATAAGGTATCCACAGAAAGCGAAGTATTACTGAAAACACCATTGTTGTCTTTAATTCATGCATTCAAAAATAAAGGAGGGAGGGGTAGAGAATAGAAAGGCGAAAAATGTTTTACTTGTAAATAAAAAGTGACCAAGCCCAATGCCAAGCCCGCCAGAGATTCCATACATCAATGATTTGGTCATGCAAGGGATGAGTAACATTTTCTTGAAAACACCAGGCTGTAAGAAAACATTGAAAAATAATGGCATTAGCAAAGCTGTAAAGTTAATAGCTACTAATCACTATAGGCATATAAATATTACAACTTGAGGACCCATTGGGTCATATATGGGCCCAAAAAGTTTTATTCCTTCTGTGCACTACCTAAATAATAAAAAGTATCTAAAGATACATCATGATCTCCATTCAACAGTCAAATTTTATTTACAACCCCATTAACCAAATTGAGATAGGAAAATTTGTTTTTATTTCATAAGCATAGTAATGTGCTCAACACATCCCAAAACTCCCCTCGAACCCATAGGACCCCCACTTTAAACAAACTTGCTTTAAACGACACTGTACTTTTGATTTATTTAAGAAAAAAGTGTACTCTTAGAGGTCGTGTCCACAGCCCCCCGCACAGACCATACTTTTTGCCGGGCCAGAAAAAATATAGACAGAAAAGTGCGTACAGTTTTGCCCCGTTTTTCGACCCGGTTGCAACATGGCGCTCACAAGGAGAAGCGCAAGATTTTCTGCTATGATGGTACAGAAGAAAATCCCTAGCATCCAAACAATGGGTTCACCCGATTTGTAAAGATTGGGGAGCTTTGGAAGAATTCAAACTGTTGCCCCAAATAATTGCTGACGATGAGGAATTTTTGTTTCAATTTTGTTTTTGCTCACTCCTTTTCTCCCGTCCTCACCCTCTATAAGCATCAGAATCAGAATTGATACTTCGCAAAAGGCATTTTGCCCATGAATGCGAATATAGTGTTACACTTCACAGTTCATATTCACACATTTTCACGTCCAAGCACACGTTTAAATTGGTCAACAGATAAGCTGTTGATGACTCTATTTGGCAGAGCATTCCAGTCGCAGATGGTTCGAGGGAAAAAGCTGTGTTTGTAAATGTTGGTCCGGGTATGTGGGTTGATGAATTTTTGCTGGTGATGATTTCTTGTTGAGCGAGTATATTCATTGTTGCGTTCAGAAAAATAAGTTGGGATTTTCACGGTTGATGTGTCTGTGTTTATTGCTTTGTAAATATGTGTGAGGCGAGAGTGTTTTCAAGCAGTTTTCAGAAGACCAGTTAAGTTCCAGTAATGCTTGAGCCACGCATCCTTGTTCTCTTGACCAGCATTTTTTTACAACTCGCTGCCCGTCTCTGTACCTTTTCAATTTGGTCGATTTGGTATTGGTGGTGTGGATCCCATGCAGCACTAGCGTATTCTAGCGTCGGCCTAACAAGTGCTGTGTATGCGTGAGATTTAATTTGCATGGGGCATTGACGCAGGTTTCGGTGGATAAACCCAAGGCATCTATTTGCTTTTGATGTGATTTCATTTATATGATCATCCCATTGGAGTTTGTTGTTGAGGCGGACTCCCAGATATGGTATGCTTTGAACGTGTTCCAGATGCTCGTTCATGAGGGTATAATCATATATGACTGGCTTTCGTTTTGGTGTAACGTTCATCACATAGCACTTTGATGGATGGAATTTCATATGCCACTCTTCAGTCCATTTTTCAAGGGTTGACAGATCTCTTTGAAAGGTTTTCTGCACTGGCTTTGTTTGTTATTTCTCGAAACAACAGGCTGTCGTCCATAAACAGTTTAAGATTTGTATCAGGGGACAGATTTTTCCCAAGATCATTTATGAATATTAAAAAAACATGCAAATCACCCCAATCATTGTTTAAAATAATAGGAAATTTATTTCCCTTCATTCAACTATGTAATGCATTGACTTCTTGCTTATTTTAGGATAGAATGTAGATATGGTCAGTTTTAGATACTCGGGTAGAAATTTCCACTGCTCCAAAAACTTTTGTTCTTTTTCTTTTCTTTTTCTCTTTTTTTATGTTGCGGGTTTTTTGTAATCTTTATTATTGTTTTTATATCAAATTCATAACAGTTTACTTAGGAATAATAATAAAAATGCGAGGGTCTTGTGTTCTGACAGTTCTCTAAGAATTAGGTGCATGTTTTGGACTGATGCATGGACAATTCTCGATAAAGATCGTTTAAAGAATATATAATTCTAATGACATTATTATACAAAAGGAAGAATGCAATTTGACATAGTCCTCACCCATAAGCATGCAAATCATCCTAATCACTGTTTAAAATGATAAGAAATTTATTTCCTTCATTCAGGGTATCTAATGCGTTGACTTGTTGCTTATTTTCAGATAGAAAGTAGTTATGGTCAGTTTTAGATACCGGGTAAAAATTCCCCATACTGCTCCAAAATTTTAATTCCAGCAAAAACTGGGGAAACCAGGGAAACAAAAAGTTTTAACAAACGGCTAGTCTTGGATGACAGGAGAGACAATGAGCAACTTGGTAAATGGAAAAAACTGAGAAATATAAAGCAGGACATTTAATTTGAGACAATTCACTTCTATTTCTATGCTAGATCACAACTCCTGGTCCAGATCTAGAAGCTACATTTTACCTCTTTTTCTTCCTCAGCTCCAGAGACAGTCATCCCATCTCCTCCATCCATGGTTTCTTCACTTCAGCTTTTCACTTCAGAACTGGCCCTTGAGATCCCACTTGAAGTTCTTTCCTTTAGGAGGCTATATTTATATCAACTAACTTAGATTTAAATCTAGATCTATATGGATCTAGATGCAGGTCTAGTCTAGTTTATATAAATCTAACACCAATAGATAATTCTGTCTTTATGGAGTTTGGATTCTAGAGAAAGATATTTATTAGATCTAGATTATTTAGTAGATAGAATCTAGATTCTAGTCTAGATATAATCTAGATCTAGATTGGTACATCTGAGACAGAGTTGTTTTCAATAGGTTCTTAATATTCTTAAAAGTAAAGATAGAGGTTAGATCTAGATTTTAGAAGTTATGTTATTGCCAGTGATTCAAGCTGATTTATATTAACCTATTAATCAGTTATCGGGTTGTGTGGTTTTTTTTACGAGAAAGATCAGAAATATTTA
>JAXRKP010001809.1:0-7500 GCA_037039925.1 Doris montereyensis
CACACACACATACACACACACACATAAAAAAAGCGTTTGTTTATGAACGACAAAGTTAGTAGGCAATCGTAATTAGTGAAAGTTAATGGCTGCAGTTGTGTGAAAGAAGAATTAGCGTGATTCACCATGTCCTCACGCTATGCTATGGTTTTATAATGACATTACATGTCAGCCTACTACATGGGTATTGATTTTTTCCAAAATGCATAGTATTAACTTAACTACAGGCATCTTGGTAGAAAGCCTCGAGTTGGCAGATAAAACAAACAGTTTTCCTTGACTGCCCTGTAAAGAACTCCAGGGATCTTTTAACGTGCACAGAATGTTGTGATCTCATACGAGACCTCCTTGTTGTCGTCCATCAATGATGAGACTTGGTGTCGATCCACCTACCTGGAGCAGGGACATAGATGTCGCTTGAACCCTTAACGTGTGTGAGACCGTGGGAGGTCGGCAGGAGTAACTCGTAGATTCTTCTTCTTTCCTTTCCTTTTATGATTTATATTTTATCTTGCTGTTTCCTTCCACTTACCTGAGATCAATGCATATTATGATTGGGAAGTTAAGTTCCGTCAAGGGCATTACGGTCCATAGAGCTGGAACCAATCAGGGTCTCTATGTACCAGAAGCGGAACAGTTGATAATAATCACTTCCTGGGCTGGCCACTAGCCTGACACATGGTTTTACTCCCAAGTTCGTGCTTGTACTCATTCAGACCGGTTCGTATGAAAAATGCGTGGTAAAGTCTTTTCCTGATCGCAAGACCAGCAGCGTAACCATTTACACTCACACTCATCATTCACATTCACACTCTCGTCATTCACACTGAAAAATTCATCATTCATATTCACACCTTCGATTCACATTCATAATTTCATCCTTCAGAGTTACACTCACAGTGTCAATATGCATTATTTATGAGGCGTTGTAACCAAACCAGAGTGTTGTGACCTGGTAATCATGACGACACTGATTCAAGCCCCCTATGGCTGGCACAGGTCAAGTATTTTCACAACGTTGAACTCTTAGGAAAGTTTACCTCACTGCAGTAGATCTTACGACTCATGTGTGAATGAGTACCCAGCTATAGGTAGAGAAAGATCTTGTGACACTATAGCAAAAAGCCGAATAGACTTGAGAACTGTTTGCTCCTACCGCGAGCTGAGAAGGATTTTCAATGAAATGGCCTGCTGGGGAATAATTGATGTACAGTCGGTGAGCCTGCGTCATACAAAATATAAATCATCTTCATCTTTATCGTTATGCACACTCACAGTTTCATAATTGACATCCATCTAAATATAATCAATCCATTGACTAAACTCACTTTTATCATCGACATCCATACTCACAAGTTTATCATTCCTGTTCACATTAAAAGTTTTATCCTCGACATCCATACTCAAGGTTTATCATTCCTGTTCACGTTTTAATTTCATCATTGACATCCATACTCACAATTTTCATCAATCCCATTCAAACTCAGTTTTATCATCGACATACATAGTCATAATTCCATCAATCTCATTCAAACTCAGTTTTATCATCGACATCCATATTCACAATTTCATCAATCCCATTCACACTCAGTTTCATCATAGACATCCATACTCACAGTTTTATCATTCCTGATCACATTCAATTTTATCATCGACATCCATACTCACAGTGTATCAATCCCATTCACACTCAGTTTTATCATCAACATCCATACTCACAATTTCATCAATCCCATTCACATTCAATGTCATCATTGACATCCATACTCACAGTTTATCAGTCCCATTCACAATCACTTTCATCATTGACATCCATACTCAGAGTTTCATCATTCGCACTTACAATTTCACCCTTCAGACCACACAGTTCCATCATCACCGGACTAGATGTTGCAATCTATTTCCACAAACACTCACGGCTTACGAGTGTCAAAACAAAAAGTAGACCCACTAGGAATACACGGATTGCTCATATGGTTGTTACACGGGTTTCTATTGGTTCTTGTGCCACGAAATCCTAACTAGATGAAGCACAAGGGCTCCCAGCTGTTTACAAAGCGATGTTTTTGTTACTAATTTTAGACTTACATGGTTTGCAAATTTCACCGTCGATATGCATTATATAGCGCCATTCACCTCTAATTAGTCTCATGGTGCTTTACGTAATTAAGGTGATGAATACATTAATTTAATCATTGAAATGACAATAAAATGTGACGCAGGTTCAATGACATATGTGGTTTAAAATTTAATTAGAAGGGTATTGTCATAAGAAATAAGATACAGCATGAAAGCACTATTTAAAGCATTCATTAAAAAGATACGTGTTGAGGAAGACTTGAATGAGCTTAAAAGAGTTCAATCCCTTAAGACTGTCAGGCAGACCACTGTTTCAGCATTGGACCATAGTATGAAAATGCTATGTCCCTGTATGATTTCAGACTAGTCTTTGGTTGGAGAAGGTGCCACAATGCTAGTGGATCAGATTTGTCTAGCTGACGCTCTATAAGAAATGCTCTCTCTAAGTTAGACAGAAAAGTATGGATCATGAAGACATTGATAGATCAATGCCACAATCTTATATTTGATACGATATTTCACTGACAACCAGTGTAATTCCTTCAGTTTTGGTGGGATGTAGTCAGTCTTTTGTGGGTTTTTTAACTAAACGGGTTGCAGTATTTTGGACTTGCTGCAATTCATTTATACGATTATCTGCTACCCCAGACGACAGTGGGTTACAATAACCAATTCTAAATTTGACACATGAACTTGCTAATATATGTATTGCGCTTTCTGTGATAAAGGGCCTAAGATGAGCAACACGTGATTCAGAATAACGGGATTTTCTCTTGGAAATATGATCGTTCATTGAAGAACTGGAGTAAAAAATGAAGCCAAGGTTTTTAACTCTCGTCTTTACTGTAATGTTTTATGCCACATATCGTGGTAACGGGAATAGTCTCCTTTATCTTAGATCTTAAACAATTACTTTAGTTTTATTTTTCATTTAACTTCAACTTGTTTGTCATCATCCAGGTAGAAATTTCTGAGATACGTATTTCTCATGAGTAAAAATAGAGCATGTGTTTTCACATTGCGACGATTTATACAATTGCGTGTCATCAGCTTATTTGTGATGATTAATAACATGTTTAGAGATTATATTATCCAGAGGATGAATGTGTAGAAAAATAAAATAGGGCCAAGAACAGACCCCTGAGGCACACCACGTTTAAGTTGCACTATAATGATTTATTGTCGTTTACTTCAAGGTACTGATGTCTGTTTGATAATTACTTCTGAAACCACACAAGAACTGTACCAGTTATTGGAAATGAATTCTGTGGCGTCGTGTTATCAAAATGTCAGGGATCAATTGTATCAATTTAGACAGATCCAAAAACACAAAGTGGGTCTCTAAACCTAAATCATATGCATTAGCAAATCAGTTTTAATTTTTACGAGGATGTTTCAGTACTATGCTTGGTTCTGTAAGCAGATTGATACTTTCAAACATATTATTCCCTTTTGAGGTGGTTAGTAATTTGTGATATAACAAGTTTTTCTAAAATATTTGAGAGAAATGGTAAATTAGATGTCTGTCTGTAGTTTTTAGAATATTATGATCAAGACTTATTTTCTTAAGTACAAGCCTGATCAATATTTCTTTGAACTCGTTCGGATATATTTCCTGTTTTAAGAGACATGTTTATAAGCTTGGTAATATAGATAAAAGAGTGTCAAGACATTTATAAAACAATGATATAGGCAAGGGGTTAAGTTTACATAGTTTCCTGGGTGATTTAGTGATAACATTTGTAATGAATATGTCATTGATATGTGAGAAACTTTCAAATTTTGGGGTTATGGATCATATGTTTTTGAACCAAATTTATCATTAGATTTATCAAGTTGTTCCTGATATTCTCTATTTTTTCCCAGAAATGTTCAGAAAATAAGTTACTCATATCGTCAATTGGTACCACATTGGGTGTTTGAGATAAAGGATAGTTTCTTAAAAGGGCATCACATATGCTAAATAATTCCTTCGAATAACTTATGGCTACAATTATTTTTATTATAAAAACTTTTTAAAGATAAAAAGACAGTTCTTTCGTTTCCTTTCTTGCCTTGATAAATATTTCCCGATGGATAGTAAGGCCGTTTTTTCTCCACATCCACTCAGCTCGTATTTTCCGCTGGATGGAATTTCAAATTTATCCAGGCGTCCAAGGGGCAGACGGTTTTATGCGTATTTGCTTCTTCTGAGAAAGAGGAGCATGTTTATCCAATGTGGACCAAAGTCTTTCGTTGAATGATTTTAAGAGATTTAAATGCCAGAGTACGCAACAAAACAAAATTATCATGAGGAGTAATAGGTACAAAAAGGAGAGACAACAACTTCTCCAAATGGAGAGAGAGTAATGGATTGTTGCCTAAAGAATAGCATGAAAATAGCAAACACCTTTTTTGCTCATAAAGATATCAACACATATACAAGAGTAAATAAAGACATATGGGAAAAGTCAATCATAGACTACATAATAATTAGCATCTCCCTTTTTTACAGTACAATGGATGCAAGAATAAACAGAAGAACTGAACTATTTAGTGATCATGACCTAGTAATTGCCAAAATCAGAATACTGACTAAAGAAAACAAACAGAAAAAGGAAAGAAAAGAAAGCTACTAAACTCAAAATAGAAGAACTAAATAAACCAATAATAAAACAGATATACCAATCAAGAATAAAAAGATTTATCAGTGAAAGGCAGATGGATTTGAATGATAACACAATAGAAGAAAAGGGGTAAATGTATAAAGAAACAATCCTCAGTTGTACTGAAAAGTTCTGTGGTAGGGAAACAAATCAAAGGAGATATGAAACGACCAGCATGGTGGAATGAAAATGTCAAGATTAAGATCAAAGAAAGGAAGGATGCCTGTAAGAAATACTTGCAAACAAAGAGGCCAGAGGATAGGATAGATTCTTCTCCTTATCCTCGTGGTGCTTTAGAAGCACATAAGACTGACACAGTGGATCGCCATTGAACACGATCAGATGCCAATTTTGTCATCTGCCCCCACGTCCATCCCTGGGTCTTCATCTTTTTCGATGCTTCTCCTCCAGGATTCTAGCGGGCGACCTGTCTTCCTTGTTCCCTGAGGGGTCCATCTGGGGGCTATTTTAGAGTTGGCATCAGCATTCATCCTAAGGATGTGCCCAGTCCACTTCCATCTTCTCTTCCTCACAATCTGGGATATTGTCTGCAGTGACGTTCTTTCTTGAAGGTCGTTGTTTGATATCGTGTTTGGCCAAAATATTTTGAGGATCTTTTGAAACATTTGTTTTGAAATATGTCCAGCTTTCTGCAGATGTTATTTGTTGTTTTCCAAGATTCAGCACCATTAAGAAGGACAGCTAGAATATTAGATTTGTAGAATCTGAGTTTTGTTTTAATTGTGATTTTTCGTGAATTCCAAATATCATTCAGTGATATACTTTTTTTTTCTTTTTTGATCTCATCTTCAGAATTTCAATTTTGAGTAATTTTACTTCCGAGATAAGTGAAAACTTGTATATCCTCAATCTCCTTGTTTCCAAGTTTCACCGATTGTTTCGATTTGTTGTTTATCCTCATCATTTTTGTTTTTCCGATATTCATATGTAGCCCCAGTTTTTGTACATTATTATCAACTTGCTGTGTTTTTGATTTGTATATCTGTGATGTTCTGTGACAGGAGTACAACATCATCAGCAAAATCAATGTCCTCTAATATTTCAGTGAATGTCCACCTTAGTCCTGTTTTCTTATTTTCAACAGATTCCTTCATAATCCAATCGATAGCAAGGAAGAATAGAAAAGGTGATAGAATGCAGCCCTGTTTCACACCTGTATTGATGTTCACGCTCTCCGTCAATTTATTTCCACAGATTACTTTAGCATTGAAATCCATGTAAAGCAGTTTGATTATGCTAACTACCTTGGAGGTAATGCCATAGTGTCGTAGGATGTTCCATAATGCAGGTCTGTGTACACTATCAAAAGCCTTTTCAAAATCTATAAAATTTGAGTACAGGGGAGCATTCCATTCTTGGCATTGTTCAAAAATTTGTCTAAGAGTGAATATATGGTTTGAGCACGAATGGCTTTTCCTAAATCCTGCTTGCTGCTTTCTAAGTTTTGGTTCGACTGTAGGGTTTATATGGTTTAGTAATATTTTGCTGAAAATTTTGCTGGTGATAGAGAGTAGCATGATTCCCCTCCAATTATCACATTTAGAAAGATCTCCTTTTTTGGTAGTTTGACGATGAGTCAACACTCCTCATTTGGTAGCTCTTCTTTTTCCCAAATTTCTTGAAATATGCTTTGTAATATTTTAGGGGTCATTTCTTTTTTCTATCTTAATCATTTCCGCTGTCACCTGATCTTCACCTGCTGCTTTCCCTGTTTTGAGACTCTCTATTGCCTTTTATTTCATCAAAAGTTTGGGGTAGCGTGTTGATGTCCAAGTCCTTTTCTGCAGGTTTAATGACCGTGCAGAGCCTTGGCGTTTCTCTGTTTAAGACACACTCGAAGTGGCTTTCCATCTGTTCATTTGGTCTGGTTAATGCTCGAGAGTAAATTTCCTTCTGTTTCCTTGATCGGTGTGTCATTTTTCCTATACCTTTTATAATGTTCTTTGCTGTCTGGTATAGAGTCTTCATATCTTGTCTTTGGCTTGCTTTTTCTGCTCTTTCTGCTAACATGCCATAGTAAGCTTTCTTGTCCGCTTTGACTGACTTAAAAAAACTTTTTTGTCTAGCATCGTATAATCTTTATGGATTTGTTCTTTAATTTTTCTGATCTGGTGATCAGTAGGCGGCCCTTTGTCTTTTTTCTTTCTTCGATCAATTTCCATGATTGATCTGATATCCACCTTTCTTTCTTTCTTTTGCTAAGTCCTAGCAATTCCTGGCTCAGGTCTAGCAGTTCCTTGGTTGAATTTTGTCAAGGACAGTTCTTGTTCATTTCAGCAGGGCCTGGTATCGATTTGACAACTCTATTTTGAATTCTTTAACAATTTCTTCGTTTTGCAGATATCAAACGTCAAATTTCCCTTTCCTGATGTCATTTTTCTTTGTCTTCCTTAATTTTATACGGATTTTAGCAGTCAGGAGCTCATGGTCCCTTGCAACATCGGCTCTTCTTCTTGTTCTCACAACTAACAGTGATGTTTTCCATTTTTTATTGATAGTGATGTGGTCAATTTTTTTTGGTTTTTTCCGTCTGGAGAGGTCCATGTATATTTGTGGATGTCTTTAAGCTTAAAGATGGTTCCTCCAATGACTAAATTGTTTTCTGCCCAAAATTCGGCCACACGTTCTCCATCGTCATTCATGTCTGCAGCTAGTCCTTCACGTCACATTATGTGTTCTCTTTGACTATTAACGTTTCTAGCTTTGGTGATTAAATCGTCAAGAACAAGAGTTTGGACAAAGACTTCAAGAAAGC
>JAXRKP010001809.1:10000-17500 GCA_037039925.1 Doris montereyensis
GACGATGCTTGTAATGGTGATGACGATGCTTGTGACGGTGATGACGATGCTTGTAATGGTGATGACGATGCTTGTGACGGTGATCAAACGATGCTTGTGACAGTGATCACGATGCTTGTGACGGTGATCACGATGCTTGTGACGGTTGACTGTGATGACGATGCTTGTGACGGTGATCACGATGCTTTTAATGGTGATGACGATGCTTGTGACGGTGATCACGATGCTTGTGACGGTGATCACGATGCTTGTGATGGTGATGACGATGCTTGTGACGGTGATCACGATGCTTGTGACGGTGATCACGATGCCTGTGACGGTGATCACGATGCTTGTGACTGTGATGACGATGCTTGTGACGGTGATGACGATGCTTGTGACGGTGATCACGATGCTTGTGACTGTGATGTACGGTGATGTAAACCAAACATGTAATGATGACTTTAAGTCATTGCGTTTAGCAATATTACAGGTTTTATCTATTATTATTATTGTACAAGTATAGCTCACCAAATGTATTTTCTATTGCCCAAAGCAAGCCAATTCAATCATTCCCAACTTAAGGGGAACATACAATCTCTATTGGGATTTTCGTATTAACATTCTGACATAAAGATTTATCTACTTATATACTGGGCACTCATTCATACCTGATTCAAGTGAGGAAAGCAGAATGTAGTATCTTTCCTAAAAGTGCAACGTTGTGAAAAAGAACAACCCACATTAACCAGCCAAGGGGTTTGATTACCAGCCATCGTTTCAACTCATGAATGACTGACACAGGTGAAGTCAGACAAAGGGATCAATGACCGTGTTATTAACCTGATGTTATAATCTAAGAACACAAGCATATCGTCAGGTTCCTAATGCTTTTTAAGATTTACTCACGCTTACCGTGGCTCCTAGTAATAACATTTATCAAGAGCTGTCCGGGATTCACCTTAACAGCTTCCTTTGGCGTACCTGTGAAAGGAAGCATGGACGTAAACTAAACTATAAATCTGCCATTACAGAGGAGAACAGGGAGACAAAGGTTGATGGAATCAATGATATATCGGAAGTGGGTACCATGTATTTAAACACAATGATCAGTACCAAACAATAACACAACCAGACAATTTTGGTGATAATAATATGATACCATGTGTTTGGTTTGTAGTTTGATACCTGTGAAGTAATTTGATCTCCACAGATTTTAATAATAAGAATTTTCCCTATATAATAAAGGGGAAACAGATAATAATTTAATAGTTTTCTTCTTCTTCTAAATAAATCTTAAGGTAATGCCTTTTGGTCTTTGATATATAATAATTTAGCACTGATTATGATTTAGCTATTCTATTGATCATTCAATCTGTTTACATGCCCAAACCATTCCAGTCTTTTATTTCTATCTTAGTTTTTATGGGGAAACTTTCTGTTTGATCTTTCTTAATGAATCACCAAGCAAATTTTGTCTCTTTTAGTTTAAGTTTTCCTACTACTCTTGAAAATAGATAATTTTATGTGTGAGAGCCTGTATTTGTAAATAAGATCGCATGTTAATGTGAACATTTTCTTTGCCGTAACGACAAATAGGATAGAAAAATTCTATTATTGTATAATGCCTTCTTTAGTATTGACAATTCTTGATCTTACACGTACAAATGCCATTCCAGGACATATTGATACTTATTTTAAAATTCTCTGGTTGATTTTTTCTCTTAGTTTTCCTCTGAGCTAACATTAATCCTAGGTAATTGTAGCTTTGAATAGATTATAGTGAAGTGTCCCTGTTCAATTTAAAATGTTTGTGTTTTAGCTTCCCTAGTTACTATCATTGTTTTGGTTTTCTTTACATTTACATCTCATTTCTCTTTTATTTAGTTCATTGTTCATAATTATTTGATATTCGACTGAAGAAGTCACTTTCTGATTTTCCAAACAGAACTAAATCATCGGTAAATAAAAGCATCGATGGATTTACTGGTTTGAGTTCCACATACCAACATTCATTTTCTTCATTTATGAGGTTGCCTTTCGACCTGAATTCGGTGTATGTGTTTTGATGCCCGAAATGATCTTTCAGGCTGCCCTGTCGTGACATTTTCTGTTTCCTTCAAAACGCGTTAAATTTCTATTCTGCAATGCCTCTTTTATATCTTCTTCTCACTTTCTCCGAGGTCGGCTTTTTTGTTTTTTACCCTGGGCTTTAGTACTGTATACTGATTTAGCTATTCTATTGTCATTCATTCTGCTTACATGCCCAACCAATCTCAGTTGATTCATTTCCATCTTAGTTTTTATGCCATCTGCTTTGGTTTGATGTCTTATTGTTGTGTTTCTGATTTTGTCTCTTTTAGTTTTCCCTATTACTCTCCTTAGGTATTTCATGCCAGCTGCCTGTACTCTACTGTCTTCTCTACTGTCTAAGGTCCAGGTTTCACTGCCATAGAGGAGAGTATGACAATAAACTGTATTATATACTACCATTTTGGTTTTTGTTGACATTTCTTGTTTACCTACAAATGCATTTCCTTTGATGGTTATATATTGCACTTGCCTTTTTGGATTCTCTGGCTGATTTATTCTCTTAGGTTTCCCTCAGCGTTAATCATTACTTCTAGGTAATTGTAGCTTTAAACTTGTTCTAAATTCTCCCTGCCCAATTTAAGATTTTGTGTTTTAGCGTCTCTAGTTACTAGCATTGTTTTGGGTTTTTTTGCATTTACTCTCATTCCTCTTTTATTTAATTCATTGTTCATAATGTTGATATTCGACTGATAGTCATTTTCTGATTTTCCAAACAGAACTAAATCATCGGCACATGAAAGCATTGATCTATTTTCTGGTTTGAGCTTCCACATACCTTCTTTTGCTTCATTTTTGAGGATGCCTTTGCGACTATCCATAAATGTGATAAACAAAAGAGGACTTAACAATCAAATTCTGCAAATATGTTTCCAGCTACTTCACTGCACATTTTGGTGTATTGTAAAAGCTATTAACGGCTTCCATTAAATGTTGCTCTACATTGTGTTCTTTTAAGGAATGCCATAGTCCGTCCCTCCTGACTGTGTCAAAAGCCTTTTCTAGATATATAAAAATTTTTGGTGCAATTGTTCTATTATTTTCAATAGTACACTTCTTCCTGGTCTAAATCCACCTGGAAGAATTTGTACTTAGTCTCATTTGTTTGTCATAATTGATATATTTATTAGAGAATTCCATAGTTGATCCTTTCTTATTATGGTATTCACTAAATCCAGTCTGATATCTTTGGACTTCCAATATTGATCCTCTACTCTTTTCCTTAGTCTCATTTCCTGAGGTTTTTCCTAATTTCATACACTGTTTTCCCATTGATATAGCTACATCTTAATTACTTGTTACTGATATAGGTCATAGTTCTTAGAGCATTCCATAAACGTCCATCCTTTCTGAGGCAAATCCAACAAGACAATTACGAAACCATGAGAGAAATTACACACAAACACTTATTCTTCCAGTCAGGATATACATACACCAGATTTTATGGACATTCTATGCGTTGTGGGAGACATATTGTACAACTGGAAGCACACACACACACACACACAATACACGATTGTTTGTAACTCTTCGGTTTTGGTTTTTAAACAATTTCTGGATGTTTGATCTTCACCATGAGGTGGAAGTTTTCCCTAATTTCATTTTTCTTATAGCTGTTAAAAATGGCATCTATCACGTGCAGGATTATTGAATATCTACATCTTCAATAGCTGTCAATAAAGGATTACTTGTTACTCCACAGATTCTCGCAACATAAGGACATACACACGGAACAGTATGTGTCGAACACATTTCAAATTGAGATCTACACCAGTTTTCTCAAAGTTTAATTGTCATGACTGTTTGTTTGTTGGTGGAGTTTTTATTGTTGAAGTGTGGGTTGTTGTTTTTGTTGTTGTCCGTTTGTTGTATATGGGACGTGGGTGGGGGTTTTTTGGGGAGTGGGTTTTTTTGTTTTGTTTTGTTGTTTGTTATTTTCAGTTGTTTTGGTTTTTGTTTTTTATTTTTTATTTTCACGTACATTAATCGATAGACAATCATTTTTAGTCATGTTCAAAATCATCAAAAATTTACTATAATTATTTTCAAAGAATTTTTTTTTTAATACTTCCCGGTTACGTCTTGACGTTTTCCAAACGCTCCTACCACATGTGTTACACAGATCTACACCAATTGACATCGGAACGGAACGTGACGATCTACACCAATTGTCATCGGAACGGGTGACGTGACGTAGATCTACACCAATTGTCATAGAACGGTATGTGTTACGTGATGGATCTACACCAATTGTCATCGGAACGGTATGTGTTTGAAGATCTACACCAATTGTCATCGGAACGGTATGTGTTACGTGTAGAAACACCTTTCATAGGAATCAAGATCTACACCAATTGTCATCGGAACGGTATGTGTTACGTTACGTAATTTGCAATAGGAACGATTGAGACGTAGATCTACACCAATTGTTATCGGAACGGTTACAAAACAATTGTCATCGGACGTAGATTGACGTAGACACAATTGTCATCGGAACGGATGACGTAGATCAAGTCAGGAACGGGACGTTAGATCTCGGAACACCAATTGTCATCGGAATTGTATCTACACCAATTGTCTAATGTGCGGGACAGCAATTGTCATCGGAACGGTATACGGGACGTACCAATTGTCATCGGAACGGTATTCTTTGACGTGGACAAACAAAAATGCGGTCTGACCATTTTTCAAACCAACCTTCGTTAAAACAGATAACACCAGACTCGATGTGCCATTGACTTCAATACATCCACAGGTTAAAAGTTGCCACACTGATTCTTATGCTCACGCCTATACATTTGACACACAAACCTACAACACACACACATACACACACACACTTACATACATACACACACAGACACCCATACATACACACACATCACATACATACACATACACACACACAAAGATATACACGTATGCAAACATTCGTTAGAATGTTCTCCTCTTCGTCTCTGACATTCCCCCCAACACACACACAGACGCGCGCGCGCGACACACACACACACAACACACACACACACTATGCATGCACATCCTTAGTAAAAAATATCAACCCAAAACTTAAACCAAATGAAAACAAACAAGCAAGAATATCATTATAAAACGATTTTACGATGTTGGCAGATATGTGAGGGGTGCCATGATGCAGGTCTCATCTTACAAGCGCTTTTATTAAAGAGGACGTTATTGCTGTTGGGTTTTTTTTCCTTTGTTGTTGCGTATCTAAAGATGAGCTAAACTCATAAAATTCGTTTTTATCACGGCAACGTTGGAACGCCGTGGCAAAACAGCAACAAAACCCGCAATAAACCTTCGTTTAATCGTACCCACGTACTAAACTGTGGCAGTCGCAGAACTATCAACGCTGACAATCCCTTTAAACAGTGACTACTATGGAAGTAAACTCAGAGATGCAATTCTATAAGAGTTCCGACTTCAATCTGTCGGTAGCATTCCGTTTGCAAAGCCAAGTGGTGCCTTTTTCCTGTCATGATCGCTCGTTGGCTCAGACTCTGACTTTACAATGTCTCAGCTCTTCCCATTGGCTAGAACTTGGCAAGGTGTCTTTGCTTTGCTCATTGCGTGTACTCTGCGTCTCTGCTTGATTCCATCAACGTCTTTTCTAAAATCCAAAAACAATCTTTAGCTATTGGTATTCCTCTGTCCATAATTGTCTGAGCTTTAATTCCATCAACGGCTTTCTTAAACCAAATACAATCTTCAGCTATTGGTTTTCCTCTGTCAATAATTGTCTGAGGTTTTCAGCACTGACAAGTCAGAAAAACGATTTTGATTTTTCTTTTAAACGAAAATTGTTTTCTTTAGTGACGACAAAGTATCAACTTGCTGTTCATTATCAATTAAACTTTTCACTGTTATGTCTTTGATTTATTTCTCCTGGATCATTCCATTTTTTTTCTCAAAGCCAAATCGTTTCAATTGTGGGGCAAAATAAGCTCAATCGGAATGTGATAAATGATATACAGAATTGATGTCAGAATAGCATGGAAGCGTGGACTTAACATAGAGAAGAGTAACAGAGAGAGAGAGAGAGAGAGAGAGAGAGAGAGAGAGAGAGAGAGAGAGAGAGAGAGAGAGAGAGAGAGAGAGAGAGAGAGAGAGAGAGAGAAGAGAGAGAGAGAGTATGCAGAGAGAGAGAGAGGGAGAGAGTGAGAGAGAGAGAGAGAGAGATAAAGAGAGAGAGAGAGAGAGAGAGAGAGATAGAAAGAGAGAATTTTCAGAGAGAGAGGAGAGAAATTGAGAGAGAGATTTCAGAGAGAAAGAGAGAGATTAAAAAGAGAGACTAGAGAGGGAGAAAGAGAGCAAGAGAGACAGACAGACAGACAGACAGATAGACAGAGACAGACAGAGAGGATTAGAGAGAGAGGGAAATAGAGAGAGATAGAGAGAGAGAGAGAGAGAGAGAGAGAAAGAGAGAGAGAGAGAGTGAGAGAGAGAGAGAGAGAGAGAGAGAGAGAGCTCAGTGAGAAGAGAGAGTAGAGAGAAAAGGGGAGAGAGAGTCCCAGTCCCAAAGACCTGTTACCAGACATGAAGACCTCCCCCCAGAGAGATTAACGACTTAGAGAGAGAAATATTTGAGAGAGAGTAGAGAGAGAGACAGACAAATCTTGGTGGGGGAGAGCCGGACGCAGAGACAGAAAGAGAGCCAGCAAGCACAGAACGTTTACCACAGCCCAGCATTCTGGGTGTGTTTACAAACTTACCAGATTCCTTGGCGGAATCACTTTGGCCCTTGTTTTGATCCAGAGCGATTTACCGGAACCCTGAAACAAGTTGAACTGCTGTGTGAGCTTTTGGGTACGAGTCAGAATGGTGTCTGTGCTTGCTGTGCTCTGAAAGTGAAAGTCCACAGCAAACTTTAGAAATGACAGTAGATAAAATATACATAACATAAACATTAGAACCGATAACACACACGAATACACACACACACACACACACACACACACACACACATGCTCAATGACTCTCAGCTAGAATCCTACTCTTGCGTTCTATGGCTATTATTTTGTGCCGAAGTATTCACAACCAAACAACCAAACAACCAAACAATCAAACAACCAAACAATCAGCAAAGCAACCAACCAAAGCAGAAACTGACCATCTAAGTTAGCCACTGGCTGACCGTATACATTGTGTTGGATGTCCGTGACAGCACAGGGATGGCCTTATTGGCCATCTGGAGGACGGCAGACTTGGCCAGATCCTTGTCGGTGGAGGTCGGAGTGAGGCGACCTTTGGTCTGTTTGGGTGTCGGCACGTTATCAAGGGCACCAGAATTGGGGTCTTGCCAGTGACAACATCAAGAAAAACAAACAAACCAGGCGTGAAAGTGGAAGTTGAGTCCTGAGATCACCGTCATGGCGGACAGGGTTTACTTCAAAGAAACAAACAGAGTTTGGG
>JAXRKP010001809.1:22500-45000 GCA_037039925.1 Doris montereyensis
AAAGCAGGTGCCGTGTGCAGACCCCAAAACTCTGAGCACTTACAAAAGATTCCTTGGCTATTTACAGGGCAGTCCTCTTCTAAAAACTTTGAAATCACCTTAGTTCTGGATGTGGGTAAATCTGATGAAAAAAAACAACAACAACAAACAAGGCAACCAGGGATAGGTTCGGGTTTCTCCACATTGGCCGTGCGTGACGTGGGGGAGAACTCTGTTTCCCCAATAGGTCCTGTGGAAAATCTCTGACCTTTGGCCTTGACAGCATGCGTCAGGTTCCACAAGCCCGTAGTGACAGAGTCTCCGGTCAATAGCATCACGTGACCTTCGTCTACCTTCATGAAAGTGGTCACCTCGAGACACGTGGCTTCTTGCTGGAACACCTGTTTAGGATTGACGTCACGTGGTCAGGTGCAATGATGACGTAATAACATGGTTGTGTCTGCGTGATATCGGGCTGCCTGTGAGGAGTTACTGTAACTTTGACAAATAATCCCCGCCTCCACCTCCTCCTCTCTCTTTTTCCACCTCCAGATCCGAAATCATTAAATAAGGTAAGTGTAATGTATTAATCATGACAATAATAATAATAAATAATAATAATAATAATAATAATAATAATAATAATAATAATAATAATAATAATAATAATAATAATAATATAATAATAATGATAATAATAATAATAATAATAATAATGACAATAATAATAATAATAATAATAATAATATTAATAATAATAATAATAATAATAATAATAATAATAATAATAATAATAATAATAATGATAATAATAATGATGATGACAATAATAATAATAATAATAATAATAATAATAATAATAATAATAATAATAATAATAATAATAATAATAATAATAATAATAGTAATAATTATAATAATAATGATAATAAAATAATAATAATAATAATTAATAATAATAAGAAGAAGAATAATAATAATAATAATTAAATAATAATAAGAATAATAAATAATAAGAAGAATGATCAAGATGATCATGATGATGATGATCATAATGATGGATGATGATGGTGATGATGAAGATGAGGATGATGATGATGATATAATGATGATGATGATGATAATGATAATTATAATATAAGAAGAATAATAATAATAATAGAAGAAGAAGAATGCTAAGAAGATATAAGAAGAAGAAGAAGAAGAAGAAGAAGAAGAAGAAGAAGAAGAAGAAGAAGAAGAAGAAGAAGAAGAAGAAGAAGAAGAAGAAGAAGAAGAAGAAGAAGAAGAAGAAGAAGAAGAAGAAGAAGAAGAAGAAGAAGAAGAAGAAGAAGAAGAAGAAGAAGAAGAAGAAGAAGAAGAAGAAGAAGAAGAAGAAGAAGAAGAAGAATCATCATCATCATCGTCGTCGTCATTAATCATCATCATCATCATCATCATCATCATCATCATCATCATCCTAATAATAATAATAATAATAAAAATAATAATAATAATAATAATAATAATAATAATAATAATGATGATAATGATAAAATGACAATGACAATAACAACGATAACACGTCTATAAACTGTCCATTGTGACAACACCATTACAGGTTTCTACAACCTATTATACAGATGAAGATACAGATACATGTACAAAGGATCAAGATTTTTGTGACGATTAAGATAATGTTCATGATGTCAAAATTGATTTAATGAGCAACTGTGATATTAACTAGAAAGCAAATAATCCCCTTGAATGAAATCTCCCTCCTTTAAAAGAAATGCAAACAACAACACAAAAAAACAACAGAAAATAACAACACAAGAAAACAACACAAAAAACAACATTAAAAAAACATAAAAAACAACATAAAAACAACATAAAAAACATAAAAAACAACACAAAAAACAACATAAAAACATAAAAAAGAACATAAAAAAACAAGAAAACAACAAAAAAACAAAAAAAAACAACATAAAAACGACATAAAAACAATATAAAAACAACATAAAAACAACATAAAAAACAACAAAAAACATAAAACAACATTTTTAAAAATAACATAAAAAACAACACACAAAAAAACAACACTAAAAAACACCTAAAAACAACACAATAGAAAAATAACATCAAAACAACAAAAAAACAACACAAAAAAATAACCCAAAAAAACAACACAAAAAAAAATACATAAACAACACAAAAAACAACAAAAAACAACAACAAAAACAACAAGAAAATCACACAAGAAAAACACAAAAAACAAAGCACAAAAAACAACACAAGAAAACAACACAAAAACAGCACAAGAAAACAACACAAAAACAACACAAGAAAACAATACAAAAAAAACAACACAACAAAACAAAAACAACACAAAAAACAAGGCAACAACAAGAAACAAAAAGAAGACAAGAAAAGAACACAAAAAACAACACAAAAAACAACACAACAAAACAAAACGAAACACAAACAACACAAAAAACAACAACACAAAAAACAACACAAAGAAAACACAAAAAAACACAAAAAACAAACAAAAAAAAACACAAAAAAGAACACAAAGAAAACAACTCAAAAAACAAGATTGAAAAAACAACACACAAAAACAACACAAGGAAAGAACACAAAAAAACAACACAAAAACAACACAAAAAAACAACAGACAAAAACAGCACAAGAAAACAACACAAAAAAAAAAAAAAAAAAAAAAAAGAACACAAACAGCAATACACAAGAAAAACACAAAAACAACACCAAAAAAACAACACAAACAAAAACAACACAAAAAAAAACAACACCAAAAAACAACACAAAAAACAACACAAAAAAAACAACACAAACAAAACAACACAAGAAAAAACAACACCAAAAAAAACGACACAAAAAAACAACAAAAAAAAAAAAAACACAACACAAAAAGAACAACAACAACAACAATTTGTTTTAAAAACAACACAAAAAGCAACACAGAACAAAACAGAAAAACAACACAAAAAACTACACAAGAAAACAACACAAAAAAACAACACAAAGAAAACAACACAAAGAACAACAAAAAAAACAAAAAGCAACACAAAAATTTTCAACACAAAAAAACAACACAAAACAACAACACAACAAAAGAACACAAACACACTCTAGATTCTAGCGTGACCCCCCAACCCCCCAACCTTTTCAACTGCCCAAAAAGAAAGCAAAAAGGTGACAATGATAAGACCAAACAGGGTGCCCCATACAAAAAGACATTAGCACAATGTTCTTAGTGTGACAAGTAGGACCTACCAGCATCCCCTGTCAACTGCCCACAAAAGACATAGCACAATGTTCTTAGTGTGACAATGAGAGACAAAGGACAGCACAGAGGTTCGAACCTCTAATCCTTCCCCGTAGACCGAGTGGATGATGCCACTAAAGGTGTCGATGTTTCGGTTCCGCTTGACTGAACGCTCCCATTTGATCTGTGTCCGGTCTGATCTGGTTTGTAACCACACCCACTCGAAGGTGGACTTGGCTGGCAGGTTTTTCACCTCTGCTTTCCACACATGGATATCTATCAGATATTGAACGGGAAAACGACATAGAGTATTATGATACAAAACACAGACACGATCAAATAAAAAGCTTACTGAATGTACTAGATAACATATTACTGTTATACAAATATATTTTAAATTCTTTTTAAAGATGTTATACTTCATAGAGCCGGAACTTGTCCCGGTTTCTAAAGAGTGATGGGCAAAGGGTAACAGTATATCTCCTCCTGGATGGGACGCTAGTTTGACGTAGGTTTTACTCCCCATTGGATGCTGGTACCTAATGGCATCTGGGTCGAGGGGATAATAACTTTTTACGTGTCACACCAAGAGATAACTTCCCAAATGAGATACTCCAGAGGCATCGTGCCCTGATGGTTAAAAAATGTTCTCGAGTAAAACCTACTTCCTACCCCCCTCCTTCCCCTGGTCAAGGCAAGTGGTTTGATACCTAATACCATCGAAGACAGACGATATAAAGGAGGCAAATTATGCGCTTGTTTAGAAAACAATCCGGGCAAATAGAAAATGATACCAAAACCCTGAGATCAGCTTATCTGTGGATGTGGGTGACATCAAAATCGAATCAAATACTTTCCAAACAGCCACATCAAATCTAAAATTGCCAGGATTTGAACCCATGACCTGACCATCTCAAGATGGTAGCCACACCACTAGGCTACCCAAACCACGCTTAGAATCATGTAGTGGATAGACATCTTCATCCTCATCATTATCCTTATCATCATAATCATCATCATTATCATCATCATCCTCATCATCATGGTCATCATCGTCATTATCGTCAAATTCATGGTGCATGTGGCAATGCCAAAACTTGTACCCAAATAACCAGAAAAGGTGCGCATGATACCATCATACTCTCTCAATGCCGAGGAAATGTGTTACCATCATACCTCTCAATGCCGAGGAAATGTTACCATCATACCTCTCAATGGGGGAAATGAGTTACCATCATATCTCTCAATGCCGAGGAAATGTGTTACCATCATACCTCTCAATGTCGAAGAAATTTGCTACCATCATACCTCTCAATGCCGAAGAAATTTGTTACCATCATACCTCTCAATGCCGAAGAAATTTGATGCGACATCATACCTCTCAATGCCGAGGAAATGTAGTATTTACCATCATTTTTTCAATGCCGAGGAAATGTGTTACCATCATACCTCTCAATGCCGAGGAAATGTGTTACCATCATACCTCTCAATGCCAGGAAATGTGTTACCATCATACCTCTCAATGCCGAAGAAATGTGCCGAAAATCATATTCTTCTCAATGCCGAAGAAATTTGCTACCATCATACCTCTCAATGCCGAGGAAATGTGCTACCATCATTCCTCTCAATGCCGAGGAAATGTGCTGCCATCATTCCTTTCAATGCCGAGGAAATGTGCTAACATCATTCCTCTCAATGCCGAAGAAATGTGCTACCATCATTCCTCTCAATGCCGAGGAAATGTAATGCCATCATTCCTCTCAATGCCGAGGAAATGTGCTGCCATCATTCCTCTCAATGCCGAGGAAATGTGCTGCCATCATTCCTCTCAATGCCGGAGGAAAGTGCTACCATCATTCCTCTCAATGCCGAGGAAATGTGCTGCCATCATTCCTCTCAATGCCGAGGAAATGTGCTACCATCATTCCTCTCAATGCCGAGGATATGTGCTACCATCATTCCTCTCAATGCCGAGGATATGTGCTACCATCATTCCTCTCAATGCCGAGGATATATGTGCTACCATCATTCCTCTCAATGCGATTTCAGGCATACACGGGAAATGTGCTACCATCATTCCTCTCAATGCCGAGGATATGTGCTACCATCATTCCTCTCAATGCCGAGGATATGTGCTGACCATCATTCCTCTCAATGCCGAGGAAATGTGCTGCCATCATTCCTCTCAATGCCGAGGAAATGTGCTACCATCATTCCTCTCAATGCCGAGGATATGCATACCATCATTCTCAATGCGAGGATACTATCATTCCTCTCAATGCCGAGGATTTGTGCTACCATCATTCTCTCAATGTCGAGGAAATGTGCTACCATCATTCCTCTCAATGCCGAGGAAATGTGCTACCATCATTCCTCTCAATACCGAGGAAATGTGCTATCATCATTCCTCTCAATGCCGGAGAAATGTGCTACCATCATTCCTCTCAATGCCGAGGAAATGTGCTACCATCATTCCTCTCAATGCCGAGGAAATGTGCTACCATCATTCCTCTCAATGCCGAGGAAATGTGTTGTACTAAAAATGACTACGCGGATAACACACAAGAAATTCAATCATGAACGCGCCAAACAATCGCATTTATTTTGCACGGGATCCGTTAGACGTGCATATGGATATTACAATGCATTGGGCAATGTTCTAGAATCTTTTTATCACATGCATTTCAGGCATACACGGAAACACAGACAGAATGCCTGCCTTTCAATCGCTATACGCCACCTCAGACAGTTGATTGTCTCTAGTTAAAACTTTATACGCCACCTCAGACAGTTGATTGTCTCTCGTTAAAACTGTATACGCCACCTCAGACAATTGATTTTCTCTAGTTAAAACTGTATACGCCACCTCAGACAGTTGATTGTCTCTAGTTAAAACTGTATACGCCACCTCAGACAGTTGATTGTCTCTAGTTAAAACTTTATACGCCACCTCAGACAGTTGATTGTCTCTAGTTAAAACTTTATACGCCACCTCAGACAGTTGATTGTCTCTAGTTAAAACTGTATACGCCACCTCAGACAGTTGATTGTCTCTAGTTAAAACTGTATACGCCACCTGAGACAGTCGATTGTCTCTAGTTAAAACGATATACGCCACCTCAGACAGTTGATTGTCTCTAGTTAAAACGATATACGCCACATCAGACAGTTGACTGTCTCTAGTTAAAACGATATACGCCACATCAGACAGTTGATTGTCTCTAGTTAAAACGGTATACGCCACCTCAGACAGTTGATTATCTCTAGTTCAAACTGTACCTCAGACAGTTGATTGTCTCTAGTTAAAACTGTATACGCCACATTAGACAGTTGATTGTCTCTAGTTAAAACTGTAGTATACGCCACCTCAGACAGTTGATTGTCTCTAGTTAAAACTGTATACGCCACATCAGACAGTTGATTGTCTCTAGTTAAAACGGTATACGCCACCTCAGACAGTTGATTGTCTCTAGTTAAAACTTTATACGCCACCTCAGACAGTTGATTGTCTCTAGTTAAAACGGTATACGCCACCTCAGACAGTTGATTGTCTCTAGTTAAAACTGTATACGCCACCTCAGACAGTTGATTGTCTCTAGTTAAAATGATATACGCCACCTCAGACAGTTGATTGCCTCTAGTTAAAACTTTATATGCCACCTCAGACAGTTGATTGTCTCTAGTTAAAACTGTATACGCCACCTCAGACAGTTGATTGCCTCTAGTTAAAACGATATATGCCACCTCAGACAGTTGATTGCCTCTAGTTAAAACTGTATACGCCACCTCAGACAGTTGATTGTCTCTAGTTAAAACGGTATACGTCACCTCAGACAGTTGATTGTCTCTAGTTAAAACGGTATACGCCACCTCAGACAGTTGATTGTCTCTAAGTTAAAACGGTATACGCCACCTCAGACAGTTGATTGTCTCTAGTTAAAACTGTATACGCCACCTCAGACAGTTGATTGTCTCTAGTTAAAACTAGTTTGTATACGCCACCTCAGACAGTTGATTGTTTCTAGTTAAAACTGTATACGCACATCAGACAGTTGATTGTCTCTAGTTAAAACGGTATACGCCACATCAGACAGTTGATTGTCTCTAGTTAAACTTATACGCCACCTCAGACAGTTGATTGTCTCTAGTTAAAACTGTATATGACACTAGTTAAACCTCAGACAGTTGATTGTCTCTAGTTAAAACTGTATACGCCACCTCAGACAGTTGATTGTCTCTAGTTAAAACTGTATACGTCACCTCAGACAGTTGATTGTCTCTAGTTAAAACTTGATACGCCACCTCAGACAGTTGATTGTCTCTAGTTAAAAACGGCATACGCCACCTCAGACAGTTGATTGTCTCTAGTTAAAACTGTATACGCCACATCAGACAGTTGATTGTCTCTAGTTAAAACTGTATACGCCACCTCAGACAGTTGATTGTCTCTAGTTAAACGGTACGCCACCTCAGACAGTTGATTGTCTCTAGTTAAAACGGTATACGCCACCTCAGACAGTTGATTGTCTCTAGTTAAAACGGTATACGCCACCTCAGACAGTTGATTGTCTCTAGTTAAAACTTTATACGCCACCTCAGACAGTTGATTGTCTCTAGTTAAAACGGTATACGCCACCTCAGACATCAGACAGTTGATTGTCTCTAGTTAAAACGGTATACGCCACCTCAGACAGTTGATTGTCTCTAGTTAAAACTGTATACGCCACCTCAGACAATTGATTGCTCTAGTTAAGATACGCCACCTCAGACAGTTGATTGTCTCTAGTTAAAACTTATACGTCACCTCAGACAGTTGATTGTCTCTAGTTAAAACTGTATACGCCACCTCAGACAGTTGATTGTCTCTAGTTAAAACTGTATACGTCACCTCAGACAGTTGATTGTCTCTAGTTAAAACTGTATACGTCACATCAGACAGTTGATTGTCTCTAGTTAAAACTGGTACGTCACCTCAGACAGTTGATCTAGTTAACCTCAGACAGTTGCTTGATTCTCTCTAGTTAAAACTGTATACGTCACCTCAGACAGTTGATTGTCTCTAGTTAAAACTGTATACGTCACCTCAGACAGTTGATTGTCTCTAGTTAAAACTGTATACGTCACATCAGACAGTTGATTGTCTCTAGTTAAAACTGTATACGTCACCTCAGACAGTTGATTGTCTCTAGTTAAAACTGTATACGTCACCTCAGACAATTGATTGTCTCTAGTTAAAACTTTATACGCCACATCAGACAGTTGCTTGTCTCTAGTTAAAACGGTATACGCCACCTCAGACAGTTGATTGTCTCTAGTTAAAACAGTTGAATTCGTACAGTTGATTGTCTCTAGTTAAAACTGATGAGACAGTTGCTTGTCTCTAGTTAAAACGTATACGACCTCAGAAGTTGATTGTCTCTAGTTCAACGTCACCTCAAGCAGTTGCCTGGTATCTAGTTAAAACTTTATACGATTATCAGCCTCAGTTGAATTGGGGCCGAGCAACCCTGACAGAATCGTCACCTCAGACAGTTGATTGTCTCTAGTTAAAACTGTCATCCGTCACATCAGCCAGTTGATTGTCTCTAGTTAAAACTGTATCGTGTCAGAAGCGAAATTATAGTCTCATATTAGTTTGTATAGTCACCTCAGCGTTGATTGTCTCTAGTTAAAACTGTATACGTCATCAGACTAATATAGGAATCGTGTAATTGGGATATTCTCGAATATATGTCATAGCGAAACATAGTGCAGTGAGATATTCTAATAGTTAAAGCGTGTCATAGGCGAAACCGTAGTGCAGTGAGATATTCTAATATAGGTGTCATAGCGAAATCATTAGTGCAGTGAGATATTCTATTATATAGGTGTCATAGCGAAACGTAGTGCAGTGAGATATTCTAATATAGGTGTCATAGCGAAATCATAGTGCAGTGAGATATTCTAATAGAGGTGTCATAGCGAAACGTAGTGCAGTGAGATATTCTAATATAGGTGTCATAGCGAAACCATAGTGCAGTGAGATATTCTAATATAGGTGTCATAGCGAAACGTAGTGCAGTGAGATATTCTAATATAGGTGTCATAGCGAAACCATAGTGCAGTGAGATATTCTAATATAGGTCTCATAGTAAAACGTAGTGCAGTGAGATATTATAATAGAGTGTCATAGCAAAACATAGTGCAGTGAGATATTCTAATATAGGTGTCATAGTGAAACCATAGTGCAGTGAGATATTATAATATAGGTGTCATAGCAAAACATAGTGCAGTGAGATATTCTAATGGAAGATCATAGTGAAACCATAGTGCAGTGAGATATTATAATATAGGTGTCAGTAGTGAAACCGTATGCAGTGAGATATTCTAAAGTTTAGCGAAATTAGAGTGATATATTATAATAGAGGTGTCAATACCGTATTGTTGTAAGTTTATTAGAGGCGTCATTGCAATACCGTATTGTTGTAAGTTTATTAGAGGCGTCATTGCAATACCGTATTGTTGTAAGTTTATTAGAGGCGTCATTGCAAAACCGTATTGTTGTAAGTTTATTAGAGGCGTCATTGCAATACCGTATTGTTGTAAGTTTGTTGTCATAATTGTAAGTTTATTAGAGGCGTGTAAGTTTATTGTCAAAACCGTAGTGTTGTAAGTTTATTAGAGGCGTCATTGCAAAACCGTAGTGTTGTAAGTTTATTAGAGGCGTCATTGCAAAACCGTAGTGTTGTAAGTTTATTAGAGGCGTAATAGCAAAACCGTGGTGTTGTAAGTTTATTAGAGGCGTCATAGCGAAACCGTGGTGTTGTAAGTTTATTAGAGGCGTCATTGCAATACCGTAGTGTTGTAAGTTTATTAGAGGCGTCATTGCAAAACCGTAGTGTTGTAAGTTTATTAGAGGCGTCATTGCAAAACCGTAGTGTTGTAAGTTTATTAGAGGCGTAATAGCAAAACCGTGGTGTTGTAAGTTTATTACATGTGTTATAGCGAAACCGTAGTATGGTAATTTTATTAGAGGCGTCATAGCGAAACCATAGTGTTGTAAGTTTAGTACAGGCGTCATTGCAAAACCGTGGTGTTGTAAGTTTATTACATGTGTTATAGCGAAACCGTAGTGTTGTAAGTTTATTACAGGCGTAATAGCAAAACCATAGTGTTGTAAGTTTATTACATGTGTTATAGCGAAACCGTAGTGTTGTAAGTTTATTACAGGCGTAATAGCAAAACCATAGTGTTGTAAGTTTATTACAGGCGTAATAGCGAAACCGTAGTGTTGTAAGTTTATTACAGGCGTCATTGCAAAACCGTAGTGTTGTAAGTTTATTAGAGGTGTCATAGCGAAACCGTAGTGTTGTGGGTTTATTAGAGGCGTCATAGTGAAACCGTAGTGTTGTGAGTTTATTAGAAGCGTCATAGCGAAACCGTAGTGTTGTGAGTTTATAACCACAGAAATCACTGGTAGACAACCCTTGCCCGGCTTATGTGTTTCTTCACGACTTTGTACTCTTAGTAAAGGTATTTCAATCTGCTTTCGCCCCTCGACTCCAGAGTGAATGTGTATCAAGCTTTAGGTAGAGAAAGATCTTGTCGGAACGTTAGTTCGAAACGCTTAACAGGCTTCTGTGCTGTATGCTCTCAAGAAAGTTGAGAAAGACTTGGAATGAAAAGGTTTGCCTTTGATTTTTTTTAGGGGGGGGGGTGTGAAAGATGTGTAGTTGGTGATGCTGCATTTGTGCCGAGATAAGGTCCGTAACTCTATCTTTATCTTTATCTTGTTCTTCAGTCGATTGGAATACTTGGAAGGGGGCCCAAGTTTCAACTTATCAGAGGGCTGAGACCCACGGCAATCTTCTACGGTGTATGACCTCCGAAGTCTACTCATATCACGTGACTGCGGTTGCCATGACAATATGTCGGCGTTATCATCAAACTCAAACCTGCAGTGGGAAAGGCCTCCACGGCTTCGTTGATATTCCAGGCACCCATCTGCTTGAGAGAACCCAGCAGGAACAGGCGGTGGTTGACACGGTTAAAATCGGGGCCCACACCTTGAACTGTACATTCACCGTGGCGGTAGAATTTGATTGGCTGTCTGAATCTTTGCCTTTCATGGTGGCTAAAGGGATATAACTGGAAAAAGACAAGTAGACAAATAACTCTTATGTCCCTTTGTATATAAAATGACCACCACAATACAAAAACCGAGTGTTTTTACCGGCAGATCCACGGCAGATTTGTGGCAAGCCAAAACCATCAGCAAAGAAACCAATAACAAAACTATCTCTCTTTTCTTCTTTCTTTCTCTCTCTCTCTCTCTCTCTCTCTCTCTCTCTCTCTCTCTCTCTCTCTCTCTCTCTCTCTCTCTCTCTCTCTCTCTCTCTCTCTCTCTCTCTCTCTCTCTCTCTCTCTCTCTCTCTCTCTCTCTCTCTCTCTCTCTCTCTCTCTCTCTCTCTCTCTCTCTCTCTCTCTCTCTCTCTCTCTCTCTCTCTCTCTCTCTCTCTCTCTCTCTCTCTCTCTCTCTCTCTCTCTCTCTCTCTCTCTCTCTTCTCTCTCTCTCTCTCTCCCTCTCTCTCTCTCTCTCTCTCTCTCTCTCCCCTCTCTCTATCTCTCTCTCTCTCTCTCTCTCTCTCTCTCTCTCTCTCTCTCTCTCTCTCTCTCTCTCTCTCTCTCTTTCTCTCTCTCTCTCTCTCTCTCTCTCTCTCTCTCTCTATCTCTCTCTCTCTCTCTCTCTCTCTCTCTATCTCTCTCTCTCTCTCTCTCTCTCTCTCTCTCTCTCTCTCTCTCTCTCTCTATCTCTCTTTCTTTATCTCTTCTCTCTCTCTCTCTCTCTCTCTCTATATATATATATATATATATATATATATATATATATATATATATATATATATATATATATATATATATATATATATATCGATCTCTATCGTAAATTTAGATCTACGTTAAATACTTTCTAACCGCGGAGACTAAGATAATAATATAAGAATTTCTCATTAAGCATTCTTGAACTCCGCCTTACAAGAATTGTAGAACCTAGAAACTAGAAATGATACTTGTTTCTCTGAGCGACGATAGACCTGTATAGATCTAGATCTAGATCTAATAGGCGTAATAATATTAATTTAGAGCTAATCGTTATAGATCTAGTTGTGTGTGTATATGATTAGTTTTTATTCATTTATGACACCCAGAAAAAATATTTCAACAAACTTACGTTCAATTGTCAATATGAAGTTCTTTAAAAGTTATCAAAAAAATATACTGTTATCTTTGCCCTAACGATGTTTAGCTCGATCTATAGGCCATGGATCTACACACGTAGATCTTGGCTATGTAGAATCTTCGCGTCTATCCGTGAGTTGTTTCATGTTCATTGAAAGCGCTACCTGGTGCTAGCGTAGTTTAAATGGAAGAGCGAGGCAATGGGTCATACCAAAGATCACCGTATAGGTCTATGATGGATGGGTAAATTGTCCAAGATACACAAAGTTGTGTCTCAATCTGTCCAACAATCTGACAACTACGTTGCGACGGACAGAGGAGGCCACCACATGAAATGGATTTAAAATAGAACTAACAACAAATCACAATAAGAAAGACCATTCATGTCATTGAATTGTCTATTTGAGCCAGTCCCTGAAAGACTGCAAGACTAGACGACCCGTGGCGAGTAGAGCAAACCCTGGGCATCTCGCCTGTGTCCAAAGAAACAGTTTAATAGTGACCACATGGACCACGTATCAGATACTAAGCTGATAAGAACAGATAGTGTTTTCATAGCTCCCTCGTCTTTCTTGTTAATGTTAAGATCAAAGTACGTGTAGTAAGGCCCACGGATTCTTGGTGATCGGAGACAAGTATATGTAGTAAGGCCCACGGATTCTTGGTGATCGGAGACAAGTATATGTAGTAAGGCCCACGGATTCTTGGTGATTGGAGACAAGTACATGTAGTAAGGCCCACGGATTCTTGGTGATTGGAGACAAGTACGTGTAGTAAGGCCCACGGATTCTTGGTGATTGGAGACAAGTACGTGTAGTAAGGCCCACGGATTCTTGGTGATTGGAGACAAGTACGTGTAGTAAGGCCCACGGTTTTTTAGTGATTTGAGACAAGTACGTGTAGTAAGGCCCACGGATTCTTGGTGATTGGAGACAAGTACGTGTAGTAAGGCCCACGGTTTTTAGTGATTGGAGACAAGTACGTGTAGTAAGGCCCACGGATTCTTGGTGATCGGAGACAAGTACGTGTAGTAAAGGCCCACGGATTCTTGGTGATCGGAGACAAGTACGTGTAGTAAGGCCCACGGATTCTTGGTGATTGGAGACAAGTACGTGTAGTAAGGCCCACGGATTCTTGGTGATTGGAGACAAGTACATGTAGTAAGGCCCACGGATTCTTGGTGATCGGAGACAAGTACATGTAGTAAGGCCCACGGATTCTTGGTGATTGGAGACAAGTACATGTAGTAAGGCCCACGGTTTTAAGGCCCAGTGATCGGAGACAAGTACGTGTAGTAAGGCCCACGGATTCTTTGGTGATTGGAGACAAGTACGTGTAGTAAGGCCCACGGATTCTTGGTGATCGGAGACAACGGATTCTTGGTGATGCGTGTAGTAAGGCCCACGGTTTTTAGTGATCGGAGACAAGAGTGTAGTAAGGCCCACGGTTTTAGTGATCGGAGACAAGAGTGTAGTAAGGCCCACGGTTTTTTAGTGATCGGAGACAAGAGTGTAGTAAGGCCCACGGTTTTTTAGTGATCGGAGACAAGAGTGTAGTAAGGCCCACGGTTTTTAGTGATCGGAGACAAGTACATGTAGTAAGGCCCACGGTTTTTTAGTGATCGAGGACAAGAATTGTTTTTTGTTTAAATTTAGTCGCTAAGTTGCGTATGTTTTCGTGTTGTAGTTTAATTTGGTCGCTATGTCGCGTATGGTTTCGTGTTGTAGGTTAATTTGGTCTCTATGTTGCGTATGGTTTCGTGTTGTAGGTTAATTTGGTCGATATGTTACGTATGATTTCGTGTGTACGTTAATTTGGTCGCTATGTTGCCTATGATTTCGTGTTATAGGGCCGGAAGAGTCATTATTTCTTGTTTATATCGTTGATCTCTCCTTTGAAATTTTTCCCAGTTGAAAGTTTGGCTATGAGGATGTATCCTTTCGATCGCTGCTAGGTGGAGGGGGAGGGGCGTAGCTTGAAGCACCACTCCCCGGTCTTTTGAAGGGGTAGATTTGACTAATTTCATCAAGTTGGTATCCAACACCTCCTATGAGAATCGATGCTACCGACGAATGGTAGGTCGCACAGGCTTTTTTCCCTCAGCTTCATAACGAATGTATTTTTGGGAGTTTTCCGAAAACCTTTTTCATATGACTGGTGGTCGGTGGTCATTGGTAGGTTTTTCATAATTAAGGAGAATAGTACTCACGTGTATGGTACGAAACAGTTAAGGAGAATAGAACTCACTTGTATGGTATGAAACAGTTCACTTGTGGTGTAGGAGAATAGAACTCACTTGTATGGTACGAAACAGTTAAGGAGAATAGTACTTGTATGGGAAACAGTTAGGAGAATAGAACTCACTTGTATGGTACGAAACAGTTAAGGAGAATAGAACTCACTTGTATGGTACGAAACAGTTAAGGAGAATAGAACTATTTATGGTACGAAACAGTTAAGGAGAATAGAACTCACTTGTATGGTACGAAACAGTTAAGGAGAATAGAAACTCACTTTGGTACGAAACAGTTAAGGAGAACAGAACTCACTTGGTGGTCAGTTAAGGAGAATAGAACAAAACACTTGTATGGTACGAAACAGTTAAGGAGAATAGGTTGTTTACGAAACAGTTAAGGAGAATAGAACTCACTTGTATGGTACGAAACAGTTAAGGAGAATAGAACTCACTTGGTACGAAACAGTTAGGAGAATAGAACTCACTTGTATGGTATGAAACAGTTATATTACTCACTTGTATGGTACGAAACAGTTAAGGAGAATAGAACTCACTTGTATGGTACGAAACAGTTAGGAGAATAGAACTCACTTGTATGGTGAAACAGTTAAGAATAGAACTCACTTGTATGGTACGAAACAGTTAAGGAGAATATTACTCACAGTACGAAACAATTAAGGAGAATAGTACTCACTTGTATGGTACGAAACAGTTAAGGAGAATATTACTCACTTGTATGGTACGAAACAGTTAAGGAGAATATTACTCACTTGTATGGTACGAAACAGTTAAGGAGAATAGTACTCACTTGTATGGTACACTTCTGTAGACGAAACAGTTAAGGAGAATATTACTCACTTGTATGGTACGAAACAATTAAGGAGAATATTACTCACTTGTATGGTACGAAACAGTTAAGGAGAATATTACTCACTTGTATGGTACGGGAAAAGGAGAATAGTACTCACTTGTATGGTACGAAACAGTTAAGGAGAATATTCACTTGTAGAAACAGTTAATGAGAATAGTACTCACTTGTATGGTACGAAACAGTTAAGGAGAATGCTCACTTGTATGGTACGAAACAGTTAAGGAGAATAGTACTCACTTGTATGGTACGAAACAGTTAAGGAGAATAGTACTCACTTGTATGGTACGAAACAGTTAGGAAAATAGAGAATAGAAACAGTTAAGGAGAATAGAACTCACTTGTATGGTACGAAACAGTTAAGGAGAATATTACTCAATTGTATGGTACGAAACAGTTAAGGAGAATATTACTCACTTGTATGGGAAACAGAAACAGTTGAGAAGAATATTAAAGAATCATTACTCTCACTTGTATGGTACGAAACAGTTAAGGAGAATAGTACTCACTTGTATGGTACGAAACAGTTAAGGAGAATAGTACTCACTTGTATGGTACGAAACAGTTAAGGAGAATAGTACTCACTTGTATGGTACGAAACAGTTAAGGAGAATAGTACTCACTTGCATGGTACGAAACAGTTAAGGAGAATAGTACTCAATGGTACGAACAGTTAAGGAGAATAGTACTCACTTGTATGGTACGAAACAGTTAAGGAGAATAGAACTCACAATTAAACAGTTAAGGAGAATATTACTCACTTGTATGGTACGAAACTGTTAAGGAGAATATTACTCACTTGTATGGTACGAAACAGTTAAGAAGAATAGTACTCCTTGTATGGTACGAAGTTGTTAAGGAGAATATTACTCTCACTTGTATGGAGAAACAGTTAAGGAGAATAGTACTCACTTGTATGGTACGAAACAGTTAAGGAGAATAGTACTCACTTGTATGGTACGAAACAGTTAAGGAGAATATACTACTTGTATGGTACGAAACAGTTAAGGAGAATAGTACTCACTTGTATGGTACGAAACAGTTAAGGAGAATAGTACTACTACGAAACCCACTTGTATGGTACGAAACAGTTAAGGAGAATAGTACTCACTTGTATGGTACGAAACAGTTAAGGAATAGTACTCCTTGTATGGTACGAAACAGTTAAGGAAAATAGTACTCACTTGTATGGTACGAAACAGTTAGGAGAATAGTACTCCCGCATGTGGTATGGTGCGAAACAGGTAAGGAGAATAGTACTCACTTGTATGAACTTGAGAACAGTTAAAGATAGTACTCACTTGTATGGTACGAAACAGTTAAGGAGAATAGAACTCACTTGTATGGTACGAAACAGTTAAGGAGAATATTACTCACTTGTATGGTACGAAACAGTTGAGAAGATATTACTCACTTGTATGGTACAGTTAAGGAGAAACTCAGTTACGAAACAGTTAAGGAGAATATTACTCCTTGTATGGTACGAAACAGTTAAGGAGAAACAGTTGAAACAGAAGAATATTACTCACTCTCACGAAATAAAGTAAGGAGAATTGTATGGTATGAAACAGTTAAGAAGAATATTACTCGCGTAGAAATACTTGTATGGTACGAAACAGTTAAGGAGAATAGTACTCACTTGTATGGTACGTAACAGTTAAGGAGAATAGTACTCACTTGTATGGTACGAAACAGTTAAGGAGAATAGTACTCACTTGTATGGTACGAAACAGTTAAGGAGAATAGTACTCACTTGTATGTACGAAACAGTTAAGGAGAATAGTACTCACTTGTATGGTACGAAACAGTTAAGGAGAATAGTACTCACTTGTATGGTACGAAACCAGTTAAGGAGAATAGTACTCACTTGTATGGTACGAAACAATTTAGGAGAATAGTACTCACT
The DNA here is from genome assembly GCA_037039925.1 of Doris montereyensis. NCBI lineage: Eukaryota > Metazoa > Mollusca > Gastropoda > Nudibranchia > Dorididae > Doris > Doris montereyensis. The sequence continues at coordinate 39,977 of JAXRKP010001809.1, forward strand.
TGTATGGTACGAAACAATTTAGGAGAATAGTAATCACTTGTATGGTACGAAACAATTAAGGAGAATAGAACTCACTTGTATGGTACGAAACAGTTAAGGAGAATAGAACTCACTTGTATGGTACGAAACAGTTAAGGAGAATAGAACTCACTTGTATGGTACGAAATAGTTAAGGACAATATTACTCACTTGTATGGTACGAAACAGTTAAGGAGAATAGTACTCACTTGTATGGTACGAAACAGTTAAGGAGAATAGTACTCACTTGTATGGTACGAAACAGTTAAGGAGAATAGTACTCACTTGTATGGTACGAAACAGTTAAGGAGAATAGTACTCACTTGTATGGTACGAAACAGTTAAGGAGAATAGTACTCACTTGTATGGTACGAAACAGTTAAGGAGAATAGTACTCACTTGTATGGTATGAAACAGTTAAGACGAATAGTACTCACTTGTATGGTACGAAACAGTTAAGGAAAATAGTACTCACTTGTATGGTACGAAACAGTTAAGGAGAATAGTACTCACTTGTATGGTACGAAACAGTTAAGGAGAATAGTACTCACTTGTATGGTACGAAACAGTTAAGGAGAATAGTACTCACTTGTATGGTACGAAACAGTTAAGGAGAATAGTACTCACTTGTATGGTACGAAACAGTTAAGGAGACTAGTACTCACTTGTATGGTACGAAACATTTAAGGAGAATAGTACTCACTTGTATGGTACGAAACAGTTAAGGAGAATAGTACTCACTTGTATGGTACGAAACAGTTAAGGAGAATAGTACTCACTTGTATGGTACGAAACAGTTAAGGAGAATAGTACTCACTTGTATGGTATGAAACAGTTAAGACGAATAGTACTCACTTGTATGGTACGAAACAGTTAAGGAGAATAGTACTCACTTGTATGGTACGAAACAGTTAAGAAGAATAGTACTCACTTGTATGGTACGAAACAATTTAGGAGAATAGTACTCACTTGTATGGAACGAAACAATTTAGGAGAATAGTACTCACTTGTATGGTACGAAACAATTCAGGAGAATAGAACTCACTTGTATGGTACGAAAAAATTCAGGAGAATAGAACTCACTTGTATGGTACGAAACAATTCAGGAGAATAGAACTCACTTGTATGCTACGAAACAATTCAGGAGAATAGAACTCACTTGTATGGTACGAAACAATTAAGGAGAATATTACTCACTTGTATGGTACGAAACAATTCAGGAGAATAGAACTCACTTGTATGGTACGAAACAATTAAGGAGAATAGTACTCACTTGTATAGTACGAAACAATTCAGGAGAATGAACTCACTTGTATGATACGAAACAATTAAGTAGAATAGAACTCACTTGTATGGTACGAAACAATTCAGGAGAATAGTATTCACCTTGTATGGTACGAAACAATTAAGGAGAATAGTACTCACTTGTATGGTACGAAACAATTCAGGTGAATAGAACTCACTTGTATGGTACGAAACAATTAAGGAGAATAGTACTCACTTGTATGGTACGAAACAATTCAGGAGAATAGAACTCACTTGTATGGTACGAAACCATTAAGGAGAATAGAACTCACTTGTATGGTACGAAACAATTAAGGAGAATATTACTCACTTGTATGGTATGAAACAGTTAAGAAGAATAGTACTCACTTGTATGGTACGAAACAGTTAAGGAGAATAGTACTCACTTGTATGGTACGAAACAGTTAAGGAGAATAGTACTCACTTGTATGGTACGAAACAGTTAAGGAGAATAGTACTCACTTGTATGGTATGAAACAGTTAAGACGAATAGTACTCACTTGTATGGTACGAAACAGTTAAGGAGAATAGTACTCACTTGTATGGTACGAAACAATTCAGGAGAATAGTACTCACTTGTATGGTACGAAACAATTCAGGAGAATAGAACTCACTTGTATGGTACGAAACAATTAAGGAGAATATTACTCACTTGTATGGTATGAAACAGTTAAGAAGAATAGTACTCACTTGTATGGTATGAAACAGTTAAGACGAATAGTACTCACTTGTATGGTACGAAACAGTTAAGGAGAATAGTACCCACTTGTATGGTACGAAACAATTTAGGAGAATAGTACTCACTTGTATGGAACGAAGCAATTTAGGAGAATAGTACTCACTTGTATGGTACGAAACAATTCAGGAGAATAGAACTCACTTATATGGTACGAAACAATTCAGGAGAATAGAACTCACTTGTATGGTACGAAACAATTAAGGAGAATATTACTCACTTGTATGGTATGAAACAGTTAAGAAGAATAGTACTCACTTGTATGGTACGAAACAGTTAAGGAGAATAGTACTCACTTGTATGGTACGAAACAGTTAAGGAGAATAGTACTCACTTGTATGGTACGAAACAGTTAAGGAGAATAGTACTCACTTGTATGGTATGAAACAGTTAAGACGAATAGTACTCACTTGTATGGTACGAAACAGTTAAGGAGAATAGTACTCACTTGTATGGTACGAAACAATTCAGGAGAATAGTACTCACTTGTATGGTACGAAACAATTCAGGAGAATAGAACTCACTTGTATGGTACGAAACCATTAAGGAGAATAGAACTCACTTGTATGGTACGAAACAATTAAGGAGAATATTACTCACTTGTATGGTATGAAACAGTTAAGAAGAATAGTACTCACTTGTATGGTATGAAACAGTTAAGACGAATAGTACTCACTTGTATGGTACGAAACAGTTAAGGAGAATAGTACTCACTTGTATGGTACGAAACAATTTAGGAGAATAGTACTCACTTGTATGGAACGAAACAATTTAGGAGAATAGTGCTCACTTGTATGGTACGAAACAATTCAGGAGAATAGAACTCACTTATATGGTACGAAATAATTCAGGAGAATAGAACTCACTTGTATGGTACGAAACAATTCAGGAGAATAGAACTCACTTGTATGGTACGAAACAATTCAGGAGAATAGAACTCACTTGTGTGGTACGAAACAATTAAGGAGAATAGTACTCACTTGTATGGTACGAAACAATTCAGGAGAATAGAACTCACTTGTATGGTACGAAACAATTAAGGAGAATAGTACTCACTTGTATGGTACGAAACAATTCAGGAGAATAGAACTCACTTGTATGATACAAAACAATTAAGGAGAATAGAACTCACTTGTATGGTACGAAACAATTAAGGAGAATAGTACTCACTTGTATGGTACGAAACAATTAAGGAGAATAGTACTCACTTGTATGGTACGAAACAATTCAGGAGAATAGAACTCACTTGTATGGTACGAAACAATTAAGGAGAATAGTACTCACTTGTATGGTACGAAACAATTAAGGAGAATAGTACTCACTTGTATGGTACGAAACAATTCAGGAGAATAGAACTCACTTGTATGGTACGAAACAATTAAGGAGAATAGTACTCACTTGTATGGTACGAAACAATTCAGGGAGAATAGAACTCACTTGTATGATACAAAACAATTAAGGAGAATAGAACTCACTTGTATGGTACGAAACAATTAAGGAGAATAGTACTCACTTGTATGGTACGAAACAATTAAGGAGAATAGTACTCACTTGTATGGTACGAAACAATTCAGGAGAATAGAACTCACTTGTATGGTACGAAACAATTAAGGAGAATAGTACTCACTTGTATGGTACGAAACAATTAAGGAGAATAGTACTCACTTGTATGGTACGAAACAATTCAGGAGAATAGAACTCACTTGTATGGTACGAAACAATTAAGGAGAATATTACTCACTTGTATGGTACGAAACAATGAAGGAGAATAGTACTCACTTGTATGGTACGAAACAATTCAGGAGAATAGAACTCACTTGTATGGTACGAAACAATTAAGGAGAATAGAACTCACTTGTATGGTACGAAACAATTCAGGAGAATAGAACTCACTTGTATGGTACGAAACAGTTAAGGAGAATAGAACTCACTTGTATGGTACGAAACAGTTAAGGAGAATAGAACTCACTTGTATGGTACGAAACAGTTAAGGAGAATAGAACTCCCTTGTATGGTACGAAACAATTAAGGGAGAATAGAACTCACTTGTATGGTACGAAACAATTCAGGAGAATAGAACTCACTTGTATGGTACGAAACAGTTAAGGAGAATAGAACTCACTTGTATGGTACAAAACAGTTAAGGAGAATAGAACTCACTTGTATGGTACGAAACAGTTAAGGAGAATAGTACTCACTTGTATGGTACGAAACAGTTAAGGAGAATAGAACTCACTTGTACTGTACGAAACAATTTAGGAGAATAGTACGCACTTGTATGGTACGAAACAATTCGGGAGAATAGAACTCACTTGTATGCCACAAACAATTCGGGAGAATAGAACCTCACCTGTATGGTACGAACAATTCGGGAGAATAGAACTCACCTGTATGGTACGAAACAATAGCCGTTAGTTTGTTCGGGAGGTTGTGCGAAAAGCTTTAGTAAAAGGGCGAAGGAGTTTAACGTTCTGAGGAAAAAACCAGAGCCTACATAATAATAATAATAATAATAATAATAATAATAATAATAATAATAATAATAATAATAATAATAATAATCACTAATAATAATAATAATAATAATAATAATGATAATAATAATAATAATAATAATAATAATAAATAATAATAATAATAATAATAATAATAATAATAATAATAATAATAATAATAATTACAATGACAGTAATGATAATAATGATAATCATGATGATGAGGATGATGATAATAATAAATAATGATAATAATAAAAATAATAATAATAATAATGATGATGATGATAATGATGATGATGATGATGATGATGATGTCGATGATGAAGATGATGATGATGATTATAATAATAATAATAATAATATATTAGTAATGATAATAATAATAATAATAATAATAATAATAATAATAATAATAATAATAATAATAATAATAATAATGATGATGATGATGGTGAGATGATGATGAT
>JAXRKP010001809.1:47500-80000 GCA_037039925.1 Doris montereyensis
ATAAATATATATATATATATATATATATATATATATATATATATATATATAGATAGATAGATAGATAGAGAGAGAGATAGATAGATAGAGAGATAGATAGAGAGAGAGAGAGATAGATAAATAGATAGATAGAGAGAGAGATAGAGAGATAAGAGATATAGAGAGAGAGAGAGAGAGAGATACAGCCTGACAGACAGAGAGGCAGACAGACAGACTGACAGAGATAAAGCAAGGGAAATAACAGTGGAATTGCCTTTCTTTACGCACATGAATGTATTGTTTAACATCATCTTATTCAGTAGATGTTATTGTACAAAGAGAGAGTGAGTCGATGGCCGAGTCATGAGGCTGTCAGGCTAAGGATTGCTAGCTAAGCTAGGTCTGATGTTCTGTTCCTTGGGAAAGAGACTTATCACGCATTTTCCCCAATCAACCCATGTGCGAATGAGTACAAGCAATAGCTTGTGAGTCAACATCTTCGACAGACTAGTGACTTGCCCAGGAGGTGATGATTATCACATGCTCGGCTGCACGCTAGAGAAACCGGGATAAGCTCCAACTCATGGGTCGCCATGACGGAAGGAAGAGAGAGTTTTTTTACCCGTATCTCACGTACTTGAGCATTTAATTTTGACCATATTATTGAAAAGTAACCCCTGACAGGTAAATTGTATATCTTACATTTTTAACATTTTAATCTAAGTCAAGATCTATAATCTAAATCGAGATTTAAAGCAAGTTGAGTTAGATTTTGGGGGTGAGAGAGAGAGTAGATCTAGCTTTTTCTAAATATCTTTGAATCTATAAAAAGTCCGTTGATTTTGTTGATAAAAGGTAAAGAAGAGAAGAATTCCTGATCGGTTGAGAAAGTGACATACAAAGAGTAAGTCTATGTTCTTGTTATTGCCAAGACAGTCACTAATATGCAAGTTGTATGCGTTTTCAAAACGGATCAATGGCTCGGTGAGAGATTGCCGAAGTTTGTGTCAATTATCTTTTCACCGGCACACTAGGGCTTACTTCCCTAACTCCGCCATTAGATCTACATAGCCTATTTCACATAGCTTTGGTGGTGAAACGCCAAGGTAAATTATTTTCTTTGGTAGCCTATTTCTAACTTGTGCTTGTTTTAAATTATTTGACTTGTATATGATTCAACCTTTAAAGCGATGTTATATATTATTGGGACAGATAGACAAAGTTGACACAGGCAGGCAGTTAGACCCAACCTAGACGTGACAGACACTGAGAGATATGAACAAAGATAGGAAGAGACATCCATAAAGACAGAGAGTGACAGAGACACCAGACACACAAACAAACAGAGACACAGAGGAGGGAAACTAACACAGAGAGAAAACAAAAACAATTTGTCAGTCATAATAAAAATGGAAAGAAAGCGGTTTTTTGTCAACATTATTCAAGATTATGCATAGTCTCGTTAGGATAAGCATATTATACATTGTTACCTGATATTTCGGGAAGTGAACAGGTAAGCGCCTGAATGGCGAAAGCATGATCCCGCCCTCCACAAGTCTCCTGCTGTCCTGAAAAAACAGTTTTACTGATCAAAGTAACAATTAACCCTGATCAGAAAATAACTTTTATGCTGCCTTGATTCTATTGAAGAGTATTAAATAACTAATTTTTTTTGTTTTTGTTCTCTTATACAGACATAACAACCTGCTGCCTTCAGGATGGTCTTGAATGACTAAATCTTTAAGGGAGTTAACTCGAGATCAGAAATTAACAAATGGCCATGTTAGGGGACTTTTTGCAGCTCTTTTTTAAAGGGTACAAAATGAATCCCCTGCTTATCCAAAAGGAACCTGATTCAAAGTAATATATACAATGATATAGATAATTATGAACTTTCGATGGGACGAGGTGTGATCCAGTTGGTAGACAAGTGATTTTTGGAAGAGGGAATGTTTCTTTTAAAACAACCCGAGAAAGGTTTTGAAGAAAGTAAAAATTTAATCCATGACATTTTTGGCTATTACAGAAACTTTGCCTCTGAACAAGGAATAGAAAATGTGGGACCAAACCAGACTTTAATGATTCTCATCGTAGATGTCAAACATCCCGAAAAGATTTACAAATATCTGCAGAGCATCTCAAACGCAAACAGAAATTTTGGTTTTGTCTCATTAACGCTAGAGTGGTCGATGTAGAAACATCAGGATAATAGGTAAAGAAGGTAAAGGTAAAGAAGGAGAGACAACAATTAATGGAGAGAGACTAATAGATGTTTGACTCAATAACATGAAGTAGTCTTAACACAATTTTCTCATACCGTCGATATCCACAAAATATATTTGTAAAGGAAGACAGATGTGAAAAGTCAATCATAGACTACATAATAGTTAGTAGTTCCCTTTTTTGTACAATGGATGCTAGATTAAGTTGATATATTTAGTGATCATCACCTAGTGATTGTATCTTTGCCTAAGTTTTGTCTCAAAACAAACAGAAAAGGAAACAGAGAGAAAGTCGATTGTATCTTTGCCTATGAAAGGCAGATGGATCTCATTGTACAATAGAAGATTGTGTCTTTATCAATTGTACTGAAGAGGTATATTTTGTCAAATTAAAGGTCGATTGTGTTTGCATTTGTCTCATTACGTCGATTGGATGCCTATTTTGTCATTAAGGATCGATTGTATCTTTGCAAACAAATTTGTCTCATTAACGTCGATTGTGTCTTTGATTGTCCCATTAACGTCGATTGTGTCTTTGCCTATTTGTCTCATTACCGTGGATTATGTCTTTGCCTATTTGTCTCATTACCGTCGAAAGTGTGTTTGCCTATTTGTCTCATTACTGTCGATTGTGTCTTTGCCAAATTTGTCCCATTACACGTCGATTGCGTCTTTGCCTATTTGTCTCATTAACGTCGAAATTTGTCTTTGCCTATTTTGTCTCATTACGGTCGATTGTTCCAGAACATATATTTTGTCTTAACGGAGTATTGTGTCTTTGTATTTGTCTCATTACCGTCGATTGTGCCTTTGCCTATTTGCCTCATTACTGTCGATTGTGTCTTTGGGATTTGTCTCATTACAGATCGATTGTGTCTTCCTATTTGTCTTATTACTGTCGATTGTGTCTTTGCCTATTTGTCTCCATTACTGTCGATTGTGTCTTTGCCTATTTGTCTCATTACTGTCGATTGTGTCTTGGCTAATTGTCTCATTACCGTCGATTGTGTCTTTGCCTATCTGATCAAATTATAATTTTGCCATGTCCACCATATCACTATTATCTACCAGTGAATTATGCCAGGAGCAGAAAAGACAAGCGAAAGGAAAGATGTAAGACCTCAGATTCCACCAACCACCCACGCCCGTAGAAACCAATAATCTAAATAATGATAAGAACTCATATTGCACAATATTGTTATTCTTCACTTACTAATATTGAAACCCACCAATTCAGGGTAATCATAAAGTAAAGGCCTTTGCACACTGACACAACTACAGGGTGTTTTTTCAGAGTGCCAGAAACCTTATTTATTTTCTAAATCAAATTATGCGGCTACAGCACTGAAGATTCCAAAAAGAATAAATTGAAAAGTACAACAACAATAAAAACAAAAACTTAAACAAACAAACACACAACCAAAAAACAGAAAGAAAGAAAAAATTGATTTAGTCGCAAAGGCATCCTCAAAAATGAAGAAAGTGAATGTAGGTATGTGGAAGCTCAAACCTGTAAATATATCAATGCTTTCATTTGCCATTGATTTAGTTCTCTTTGGAAAATCAGAAAGTGACCTTCAGTCGAATATCAACACTATGAACAATGAACGAAGTAAAAGAGGAATGAGAGTAAATGCAAAGAAAACCAAAACAATACTAGTAACTAGGGAAGTTAAAACACAAAATCTTAAATTGGGCAGGGAGAATTTAGAACAAGTTCAAAGCTACAATTACCTAGGAGTAATGATTAAATCAGAGGAAAAACTAAGAGAAGAAATCAGCCAGAGAAAAAAGGCAAGTGCAATATATAACCATCTATTTTGGCATTTGTAGGTAAGCAAGAATTGTCACCAAAAACCAAATGGTCATATATACGATACAGTTTATTTTCCTACTCTCCCTCTATGGCAGCAAAACCTGGACCTTAGACAGTAAATATAGTAGAGTACATGCAGCTGAAATGAAATATCTAAGAAGAGTAGTAGGAAAACTAAAAAAGAGAGACAAAATCAGAAACACAACAATAAGAGATCAAACCAAAGCAGATGGCATAAAAACTAAGATATAAACGAATCAATTGAGATGGTTTGGGAATGAAAACAGAATGAATGAGAATAGAATAGCTAAATCAGTATACAGTGCTAAAGCCCAAGGTAAAAGACCAAAAGGGGGACCTCGGAGAAAGTGGGAAGAAGATAAATGAGGCATTGAAGCATATCAATTAATTTTTTTGGAAGAAAACAGAAAATACCAGGACAGGCATCCTGGAGAAAAATCATCTTGGGCATCTGAATCTATACATCGAAATGTTGAAGGGGAACTAATAAAGAAAGAAAAGAAAGAAAACAAAATTGATACTAGTAAAGTGAAAATGTATGAAGGCCTATCCCTGTTTTGTCTCAATCTATAAATCGGTCTCTACCTTTCTTTTTTCTATTTATCTGTATCTCTCTCCCTGTCTAAGTTTATGTCGCTGTCTCTCTTCTTGTCTACCTCTTTCAGTCTCTCGGTCTCTCTTTGTCTCTGCCTATTTGTGTCATTATCTATGTCTCTCTCCCTGTGTCTCCCCCCTTATCTATGTCTCTCCCTGTGTCTCCCCTCCCCCTCTCTCTCTCTCTCTCTCTCTCTCTCTCTCTCTCTCTCTCTCTCTCTCTCTCTCTCTCTCTCTCTCTCTCTCTCTCTCTCCATCCCTCTCTCTCGCTCTCTCTCGCTTGGGGGGGACTCAGTAGAGGCAAGGTGTCGGCCTCTCGATCAAAAGGCCGCGTGTTCAAGTTCGGGTAGGTTGAAAAGGTATGGAAACATAATTCTATAAAAAGTTATCGTTCGCTGTCGATGACAATGGCACAATAGTATCACATGTGTGTTCTTTTTTTCCGTTCTCGTTTTTTAAGCAATCATAGATAACTCTAACAACCTTCGAACTAGTTAATAATGTTTTGGTGATCTCCCGTTAGTGAATAGCCGTTCACGATCGTTATCAAACACTACACTCTGCAACAGCAAGCGTGAGACGGATGAATGGTGCTGGGGGCTTGGTGAGGGCGGAGCCAATAATTTGGGAAAGGCATTCACTCATTGAGGAGGGATCGAGGTTAATGTCGCGTTCAGTAAGATAAGCGGACAAGGCCAGTGTTGAAGGTCAACCAAGGCCTCCAATAGGGAAGAAGGCCTACAAAAACAAAAATATCAACGAGATAGAGGACACAGAATCGCATTGTCCGTCCTGCCGATGAACACGACCGGGGTCAGGTCAGTGTGAGACATGAGGTCAGGCGTGAAGTGAAATGTTTTTACCTCAAATCTCACATTTTCACGTTTTACTTAGATCAGTTCACTTGAGTTCACCTGTTCGCTTGAGTTCACCTGTCGTGATCTTTCCCAGATGCAGGGCGGGATGAAAAAATAAGTACATATATAACCGTCGTCTCACCAGTGGCAATTGTCACAATCACGCAGCAGCCTTACCGATACTGACGGACAGTAGCATAACATTCATTGCAATGGGAGAACAAAAGTGAAACAAGACAGCGTCTCCGTCCATGCTCTGTCAAGGCCCAGCTCATCTTTAGCATTATTGGCCTACTGGTCGGTCTGTCTGTGGCTATAGTCTTCTGTATACATTTCCATAATTACAACGCTGGACTGTGGGGTCTTGCATCAGGTACGTGCCTACTCTATACACTACTATAAATCCACAAAAGCTTGTTTTCACGTACTCTACTGTCCTCTAAGATAGGCCCTACTGATTTAATTTTAATACGCAAAGTTGTAAATTTTAAAGTGACAATATCATTAATATGACTAGATCTAGTCTACCAATATATATTTAATTTAATATAATTTCTTGGTTAATAGATAAATTTGATCAATAGGATGAAGGTTCGTTTACTTTAAAGCGGCGAATCTGAATTTCATATCTATCTAGATCTAGATAGAGCCTAGATTTATGCCTTTTTAGATGTGTAGATTCTAGATAGATCTAGATTCAAATCAGTTTTGATAGCATGATATTGCAGTTTAAATGGCGTCATTAGCCGAGTGGTTAGCTGCTAGACTTGGGATCATGAGGTCCAGGTATGAATCCTCTCAAAGCTAGGTCAACATGGTTTTCCTTGATGCTCAACATTTTCCCTGACCCAGGTGCATATGAGTTCAAGCACTAGCTTAGGACTTTTCTGAATCAGACTAGCATTGTCATGACGAGGTTATTTATCCCCAGTTCCACTTAAGGCTAGAGATCTCAAATTTGGTCGTACAGATACATCCAGATCTAGATTAGGTCTAGATCTATATATCATATAATATGCTTTATAACTTTAATAAGTTATTTACTTTATTAGTCATGGCTCATTTCTTTCAAGAGTCATCTGCCAAATCTCATGGCAAGTGATGTTGGCATTTGTGTAGTGTTTCTAGAGACTTTTGGGAGTGCCACACTGGGTTCCCCGTTTTATTTTCTTAAGTTTGTGATGTATCCAGACATTCCTTTTGACTATTTGAAGACGCGATAAATAACTGAATTACACGCTTTTTAACGTTTTTACATCTCAAAATGTGATTTTTATTTTTTTCCCCCAGGAGTCGGTGCAGCACTTGCCTTGTTTGTCACTGTGACCTATGTCAAACAAATGTGGGATGCACGCCCTCGCTACTTGAAAAGAGATTTATGCTTGTTGGTTGCTTCTTACAGCTGGCTGGTGTATGTGGATTTGTGGCGTACTTAACATTAGCTATCGCAAAGAATCAAGGTACTTATTCTCGTCCTTCATAACCATGCATTGTTACCCGTAGTTAATAAACAATTAATTGAATTGTCAACTTCGTCTAAAATTTAGTTCCTCTCGTCCACTTGCACCTTTTCAAACCAGCTACTGTGACCATTATAAAACCACTGTGTTGAATACAATTTTATCAGTGTTATTACTGTTATTAAAATGTGTTTCGGAGTCCTGGTTTTCTGCTCTATTACTTCGATTCTACGATGCCCAACTCAGCTACAGTGCGAGCTTTGCTGTGTACTTATTCTGTAAGTCCACCCCCACTTTTGAAAGAGCCACCAAAACACGCAACAGGCTAGCCTGGAGGCGGAGACCTGTATACGGATGCCACCACAATTGTGTAGATGTGACCTAATAAGTGTTGAAAGCATGCTTCTATGAAGAAAGAAACGCCGTGGGCGGTGGCTAGGTTAGTTTGCACATGACCAATAATTAGTCGATTGAGTTAGGATTGTCTACAAATGGGCCATTTTACCTGGTGTCTGTCGTCTTATCGTCTTTTCATTATTGCAATGCAATACATTGATTTGTCTAGTTCACATGAGGTTCCTTGTTGGCTAAAATGTGGATCCTTGTTGGCTAAATGTGGATCCTTGTTGGCTAAATGTGGATCCTTGTTGGCTAAATGTGGATCCTTGTTGGCTAAATGTGGATCCTTGTTGGCTAAATGTGGATCCATGTTGGTTAAAATGTGGATCCGTGGGAGCACAATTGTCATGGTTAGTATGAAAAAAACCTGACGTTTGTGTAGCATAGTTGGATAAGAACTCTTCAGGAATCTGAAAGGTCCATTCATATCTTTTTCAATATTTTCAACTTGCACTAGATCTAGTTTTTATTATGGTGTTAACATTTTAGGAATATAATAGCTTTCACTGATGTCGGTCAAACAGAGCATTATGATTGCTTAAATGAAGAATGTTTACAATGGTCTGGAGGTGTCTGCCTCAATCAAATTCATTGATAGACGCTAATCCCATGGGAAAAATAATATTTAAAAAACAGTCAGTGTGCAGATCACAGCACTCTGTGCACTTTTCACTCATTCATTCCCTACTTGGATCTAGAGCTCCTGATTAGTCCACAGGGCAGTCTGGGCAAATATTAAATCCCACTGAAAAAACCCGACACCTTAGCTGTGGACTCCTGTAAAATCAAATCAAAATATCATACTCGAGTTTGTTCAATAATTTGATCCTGATTTCACACATTTATGATTAGTATAAGAACAGGATGACAAACTAGAAATAAGAGTAGTGCACAACATTCTACATGTTCCTATTTTTATAACTTATTGACTGGCGCTCAACGACTCTATGTGATAGATTTTGCTTTGAGGAAATACGGCGACGCAAAAGTGTTACCATGGCCAATCGCGTGAGGTCTAATTGGGAATACCCGAAATGAGCTAAACACTCCTGTAGTTTTACATTTTGATAAAATTTTATATTCATAAAATGTAAATTATTACATGTCTCAACCATAATACAGGTTCAAATTATTCATTTTTATTGTATTCTCTTTCCTTCTTTTTCCCTGACTCGTTAGTGGACAGAACCTCATCCAGAACTAGATCCTAATATAAATAAATCTAGACACAGGGAGGTACAACATATTTTTTAGTTTATTTATTCTATGGCACCACAAGACAGCAATCTAGGTTTTAAAGTTCGAAAAGGTGAAAATGCAAGCACTTAAGAATAAGTAGATCTCGCGTTCTGCTCTCTGGCTAGCACTGGCAAGAATAAGTCGTGAAATGACACGCATAGGATGTCTAAGATGCCGTAGCAATCATTTTTATGATGTAATATCTAAATAACTAGTGGTATGTTGAATTACATAGTTTAGATAATGTTAAAGTTTTTAAAGTCGCGCATCGTCTTCTGCTATCCTTATACAATGAAAAGCACTTGTAAAAAAAACAGCCACTTGAAATTTACTACGCAATGCATCATGTGACAGATGGCAGTTGGATTGAATGAATACTGAATTTAAACAAATTCTCCCCGAACTTGTGCAAATTTCAATATTGTCTGTTGCAGGTCTTGTTGTGTATGGCCCTGGTTACTACCTGACCTGCATCTGGTGTTTTATGACCTGGAAGTGGGGATTTGCCCTCTTCATGTCATAGATCTTTCTTGCGCTCATTCGGCTTCACCACACTTCTGGTGCAGGAACATAAATCCAGTTACGCTTCCTTGGCGGGTGATGCCCTACCACAGCCACAAGTATCGGAGGAAGACCCATAAAAACGCCCAACAGAGGATGCTTCTTCAAATGAAGTGGACTGAGCCAAATCATACGGGAACTTTTTTTTGTAATACCACTATCACATCATAACTGTTACATGTTAACCTCTATGAAAAATTTTTGCAAATGTCTTTCAATGTGCATATTTATGAATATTTGTAAAAATTTAAAAGCATAATTCTATTTAATGTTTTGTTGACTGCCACAATCTTTTCTTATGCATCCTATGATTTAGTAATACTAGAAATATATGAACTTAAGCTTTTTTTTCTGCATCCTATGAATTAGCAATACTAGAACTATATACTTTGCTTTTTTTATTACTTATTTGAGCTTTTATAATGTTTTTGTTTATATATTTAACACCTCACCATTTTCGGTTAAGAATGCCGTCCCGTCACCCTCCCATATTTCAACATTTTCATTATTGGTCTTGCACTACACTAATAACTGTTGCGGCGTTCAGCCCTTTGTTACATTTACAATTCAGCTCAATGTGTAACCTCAGTATTTAAATTTCTTTTTCAACGTATATATTTTCTTGTTTAATTAGGCACCTCTAATTAGATCACTCGCTGCTATAGATTTATGTAGCTTATTCTCTGTATCCCTTAAAAGTAACATATTCAGAAATGTTTTTGTGATATTTCATTAAAATTTATCCAAAATTTTATAACGTCTTGTGTCATTTATTGTGACTTTCCTTTACCATTCTGGTATGCCTTAAGCCATTTCAAAAAGAAATTATATTAAACTAGAGAACAAGCTTTCAGTATATACTTTTATTAACTTTTTGAGCCTTCAACTTGGTAAGTCAGTATATTCAAGTAATAGTGTCATTTTGTTTACAATCGCTACAAGTCTAAAACAAAACCAGGTTAAAAGATATGTGGGCAGCCGGGCAAAATCACTAGATTGCCGATTCTTGCACACTGCGAGTTCTTGTTATAGAGTGCGATGATGAGTAAAGGGCATTAGGATGCTTTAGGCATCGAAATCTACATCTGTGATTAGAAAAATATGGACTGGTGCATGATAAATACCGTAACATAAAATTGTTTAAAGCCGTGTGATCACGAAAGGCAAGATCAAGTTTTCATAGTGACTTTTAAATGTCGGTTTATAAAATGACAAAGAATCTGAATCGACGCAGCAAAATCGGCAAAATATCTGATCGCATTTTCTTGCAGTTAAAAGACTTCTTTAAATATAAATACATGTCATGCCTGCGTGTAGACAATATAAGCATCTGAGTCAACCATTTTTGTTCTCAAATCGATGTTAGTCAAATTATGTAATGTAATAGTAATGTGGCCAACCCATGGCATGGTCGCCGGTTTTGTTTCCATGCTATACAGAGGTCACAACACTTGATGCCGCAATGGTTGGCCCAATGGTACCAGGGTTGCCAAGTTTGAAGTAAGATGAGGGACACTGGAAGGTGAAATGAGAAGCGAGACTTCATAAATTCATACACGTGTATAGAATATGCTTTCTGTTCCCATACCTAGCTATCAGTAGCTTTGTATTAATTTAAATATGAATTTCTAGATTTTCTCTGGATTTCACTTTCAGTAACTAGCTAGGACATACCAAAGTACCACAAAATTCAATGGATGAGATGACTAAAAATCTCGTGTCTCAAAGCACCAATATGTCAAGTAGTATAAGCAATGATTCAAAGATTTGTATAATTGACTAGCTGTAGGCCATTCTATCACTATGTCCAATGTCCTATCACAGTTTTTTAAATAAAATAAAATATATATTTTGTCTACAATCTGTGCTTAGCAGTTGGCCAGGAGCGACATTTGTAGATTTGTAAGCCTTCAGAAGGGCTGAGGTCTTCACTATAATTCTATCACTATGGATTCCATTGAAAGCAAGGCTGAGTAATTTGCTTCAATACAGGCAATGCCAGTGAGTCAATGTTCAAGGGATCTTGCCCTAAACAATCAACTTGCATAAAAAAAAATCAGTGTATGTGATTTATGTGAGTAATCTCCCTTTATGGCCATGATTGGTTTGAGGGGGTCAATATCGCCTATAAGATAAGCACATCTGGGAAGTGAGGGGTCGAGTGGTTAGGCTGTTGCTTAGGATCGTTGAGTTCCTAAGGAAGGTACAAAACGCGCATTTTCCCCTACTCGATACAGATGCAAATAGATACAACCACTGGCTAGGGGAGTTAAGATCTGCGTCAGGCAGAGAACATAGAGAACGCTTGAAGCGCTAGAAATCTAGCGCTAGGCTACAGGCGCTTTAAATGTATCACGTTAATCTTTGTTGACACCTATAGAGGACGCGTGTATTTTCGAAGCCCCAAGCGTGCCGCGTCGCTTTGTAAAGCCTCGCTCGTTTTCAAGTATTGAAAGTTAATTCTTTTCTAGCAATGCGGTCGCTTGTTGAGTGTGTGCCGTGCTTTGTGTAGGTACTGATCTCGCTATTGTTCAATGGTACCATCCTGTTTGTCGATTGTTGCTCTGTGAACTCAGACCTAGCTATGTTTTCTTCTTGTAAATTAAAAGAATGGATGTGGATGCCCTTATTACTGCCGTTTTTAACAAGCCGGCAATATGGGATAAGAGGAGAAAAGACCATGATAATCGCAATATTATATTCTTGACGAGGCCTGGAAGGAAATCAGCGAAGAAATCAACTTTGAAAGTAAGTTTGGAGGAATAAAATCAATGTCGCTCACTCTGTCCGTCTATATGGTTACAACCAGTCTTTCTTCTGGCAGGATATGTACGTGCCAGTTGCACCATGTCTTTGTGAGTCTTGGAGTTATCTTATCAGAATATAATCGAACGTGTCAATGTTCATTCGCATGTACGAGTGAAATCTGTCGGGGTGATTCTGTAAGTGTAACTGACTAAAAAGAGGTGATGATATTCACCAACTTCTCTCCTTTCTTTATTGATTTCGTGTACACTGTCCTCCCTGTCCTTTTCGAAAACATTAATTTTGGCAATACACTGTCAAGCAAGAAGAATTCTTCATCTGGAGACTTCATAATGTAATGACTGATGCACAACAGAAGATACTGTAATGTGGCTATCTGAAATTTAGGCCAGCAAGCGAGAGCACACACATTGTCTATGTGCGCCCTAAAAGATTCTGACGCTTGTTACAAACGCGCCTGTAGCCTAGCCTAGCGCTTCAAGCGTTGAGAGTAGCAACCTGTCAATGAAGTTGGATTAAACCCCGGCGCTATGGGTCGCAATGTCATGAGGAGAAACTTTACTTCCTTACTGAAATCGCAGAAAATTCACTTTCATTCATGGCTCAAACCCTTAACGTTTTTACCAAGAGTATGTGAATAGCACTCAAGTCTAGTAATCGCATGCGACCTTGAAAAAAATCAAGTCATGTCGCGTAGTGGTAGAAGGCCCTTGGAATATTACTTATATAAGTACTAAATTAAGGGGCAAACAAAGTCCATGCATTCAATTATTATGCACAAAACAGACTCAACGATGACAAAATGCTGGCACAATACTGCCGTTATCAAATGAAGTTCGAGAGAAACGTGTTTCGGTTTCTAAAATATATACTACACTCACACTATTACTATTGCCCAGTGACAATACATAGATGTTTTCAAATTAACGGACAACCATCTAGCTGTAGAGGATTACGTAATAATAATATACTGTTTACTGCACTTTCTTTGAAAATGTAGGGGCCAAAATTATCAAACCAACTGCTGTATCCATGAGATCTCAGCTCGATCGACCCATACGGATGAGAAATCTCTCGCGATTATCATGTGAAATATCGTATATGCGAACGCCGCGGATGATGTGGTGGAGACTCGGCTTTCACACTAGGCTGCTATGAATTCATTAGCTTTGATGGATAGTGTGTTATGTAACTATTCACTAATCCTTTTCTATACCTACAACTTAACTACGTGGGTGTACTATTGGTTCTCGGATGAAAATCTCCTCAGGCTCCTCAATTTTGTTAAAACTCATATGTAACTGTTAAAACTGAAGTTGAAATATTTCTACTAGTTGATAGTATGTCATGCAAAAGAAAGAACTTTTTTATTGTAAGCACATTGATATCAAAATCATCTTTATACAATCATTTTTAAGAAAATTGTGGGGATTTGAAAGTTAGCGAAAAAATGTCCTTTTTTCTGTAATTTCAAAAAATTAAAATAGCAGGTTTTTGAGGCAACCTGGTGAAGTAAAAAATGATGCCAGAGGCTTGAAAATAGATGAGGTTATAGATATTGAGTTAGCCTACTATTTTTCAGAAGTGTTTTTTTATTTGAAACTGGTAAGCACATTGAGGTGCCCCAAATAGCTAAATTGAGTGTTTTCAAACATGGTGTCAAAATATTTTTTTAAAATGCGAATTTAAAAAACCCCATAAAAATATTATTTGCGGTCCATTTTAATAGATGTTGATATGAAATTAAAGATTATTCTAAGCTCTTGACTAAACATATGACATAAACAAACACTTATTTGAAATAAGTCCTGAAGTTGTCAAGTTGTACATATTTCAGTTAATTAGAAAAAAATAGAATTTTTAAATTAAAATATTCCCAAAAATTTAATTTCTGACAAAAAACAATGTAAATTCCTTGTTCCACAGTATTCAAATTGATTCATGTAACAAGTGAAAAGACAGATAAAAAATTAAATTACACTATTTAATTATAATTAAATTTTAGGTTTCTGCATTATAAGTGGGTTTCCTATCTTTTTGACTGAAGACAGGAAACGTCTTTAAAATTCTAATTTCATGGTGCTGGGCGGAAAAAGTGAAAACTAAAAAAGAAATCAAAGCAAGAAGAAATGCTTATGGAAATGGTATAATTAAATTAGATGATTTGTTTTTAAAAGTTCAGAATCATTAATCATTAAAAAAAAAGTTACTACACATCCTTCATACAAAACTCAAATTTTGCACACACAAATAAAAACATGCAACAACATACAAATTAAAACATGAATATGATATGAAATAGAGTTTTATTGTTATGAAAAAAGAAATCTTCTCTCTTTTTTTTTTTAGAAACGACAACATACAAATTAAGACACGAATATAATATAAATTAGTTTTACTGTTATGAAAAAAGAAATCCTCTCTCTCTTTCTTTCTCTCTCCCTTTTCATATCTATATCTCTCTTTTTCTCTCCCGATTGACTGACGGGGTGGATGGTCAGCTCGATATACGGCACTTCATTTGGTAACCGAGACACATATACAGCAATTCGTATGATAATTGAGGCACAGATATGACAGTTCATTTAATAATCGAGCAAATACGGCAGTTCGTTTGGTAATTTAAATTGCTCTTATTTCTCTTGTTTTTTAAATTTTGCTGACATCAGTAGATTACTTAGGGCACAAAATATCGGAAAATGTCAAAAAGTGAATTTGTCAAAATTTTTACGTATACAGTATACAGCATTTCATTTGCAAACGACAAAATAGTGGAGTCATCATGATCACGTTATTTACCAAAAGGCAAGACCAACATGCATCAGAAAAGCTAGCACAAACAATTGTCATTTCTTCAACCACTTTATTAAGAAATATATACATTCATATACATAGTGTCAGTTCATTCAGTTACACACATGTCTGGGACAGCTTTGAAACGTTTGGTTAAGTAGTGCAAGGTATAGTCTTTCTTTCTTTATCAGTTTCCATTCTTCCTTCCAGTGTATGGGTTTAGATGCCCGAAATGATCTTTCTCTAGGCTGCCCTGTCCCGGCATTTTCTGTTTCCTCCAAAAAAGTTAAATTTCTATGCTTCAATGCCTCTTTTACTTTCATATCTTCTTTCCACTTTCTCCGAGGTCTGCCTTTTGGTCTTTTACCTTGGGCTTTAACACTGTATACTGATTTAGCTATTCTATTGTCATTCATTCTGTTAACATGCCCAAACCATCTCATTTGATTCATTTCTATCTTAGTTTTTATTCCATTTGCTTTGGTTTGATCTCTTACTGTTGTGTTTCTGTTTTTGTTTCTTAGTTTTTCCTACTACTCGTCTTAGATATTTCATTTCGGCTGCCTGTACTCTACTGTATTCCCTTCTGTCTAAGGTCCAGGTTTCACTGCCATAGAGGAGAGTGGGACAATAAACTGTATTGTATACTGCCATTTTAGTTTTTGTTGACAATTCTTGTTCACCTACAAATGCCTTGCCCACATGGTTATATATTGCACTTGCCTTTGGAGTGCCGGGCTGATTTCTTCTCTTAGTTACTTATCCCTCTTGTTTTAAATTCTCCCTGCCCAATTTAAAATTTTGTGTTTTAGCTTTCCTACGCATTGTTTGGTTTTCTTTGCATTTACTCTCATTCCTCTTTTTATTTACTTCATTAAAGTTAAAGATTTAAGGTACAACCCTGTCTTACTCCTATATCTACATCAAATTCTTCAAATATGTTTCCAGCTTCTCTCACTGCACATGTTAGCTTATTTTTAAAAATTTTAATGGCTTCTATTAAATTTTGCTCTACATTGCGTTCTTTTTAAGGAATGCCATAGTTCATCCCTCTCACAGTGTCAAATGCCTTTCTAAGTCAATAAAACACAGGTGCAAGTCAATGTTTCTCTCAAGGTATAGTATTAGTATAAAATAATTTTCACTAAAACAAAACGTTATTTTCTTTGGCCTTAAACGATTTCATTTTTACATGATTTCATGATCACTTAATCATTCACATTTGGCTGCAAACGCAGTGGTTTGACGATTTCTCCAACCTCCCCATACGATTTTCGGACAGTAGGTATTGCAAATCAGAGTTCCCCCTATTTGAGACCCACGCATTACCAAACACCTCGTATTAAACAAATGTAGGCATGTTTTGATAGGATTTTTAATCTTACTCGGATTGCCTTAAGAACAGTCAAGAAATCTTTAACATGCACAGGTTGTTCATTCTTTCTTTCTTTCTCAGTTCCCATTCTACCTTTCAGTTTATGGGTTCAGATGCCCTGTCCTGACATTTTCTGTTTCCTTCCATTCCAAAAAAGTTAAATTTCTATGCTTCAATGCCTCTTTTATATATATCTTCTTCCCCATTTCTCCAAGGTCTGCCTTTTGGTCTTTTACCTCGGGCTTTAGAACTGTGTACTGATTTAGCTATTCTATTGTCATTCATTCTGTTTACATGCCCCAACCATCTCAATTGATTTGTTTCTATCTTAGTTTTTATGCCATCTGCTTTTGGTCTGATTTCTTATTGTTGTGTTTCTGATTTTGTCTCTTTTAGATTTCCCTACTACTCTTCTTAGATATTTCATTTCAACTACCTGAGAGTAGGACAATA
This sequence comes from Doris montereyensis, assembly GCA_037039925.1. NCBI lineage: Eukaryota > Metazoa > Mollusca > Gastropoda > Nudibranchia > Dorididae > Doris > Doris montereyensis. Next base: position 64,036 of record JAXRKP010001809.1, read on the forward strand.
AACTATTGTATATTGCCATTTTACAAATGCCTTTCCTGGATGGTTATATATTGCACTTGCTTTTGATTCTCTGGCTGATTCCTTTTCTTCTCTATGCACTATGGGACTAAAGCGGGGCACTCACTAGAGAGGAATTCCTCAAGGCCTAAAAAATTAGGCCAAAGTTCGAACTGCATTGTAAAAAAACCTGGTTCTCAAGGCCTCTTCCTGAGTTTGAACCCATCCCCTTTTGGTTGGCAGGCGGACAGCTTGGCTCTGGACTACCAAGTCCCCTTCAAAGTCTGGCAGCCTGAACGTTACACTGCCAATGTGACATCATGTAATATTGAAGAAAGGCTTCTTTTTCAACCAATGGTTGGCCTGGTCAAAAATCTTTATTTTTAACAATTGAAATTCATCCACCATATGCGGTAATCTCAGGTTTAATTGAGAGGATAGCAAAATGAAAAAAATGTAAGAAGTGAAAGCTTTAAAAAAGTAGAAAGTACCATTAGTGCCAGCCAACTGCACACTTGGTAAGGATAGTCTATGTAACAATGAACAAAATAAATGATATTATGCAATTTGATGTTGACAAAAAAAAGAACCCATCAATGAAATTTAAAAAAAACAACCAAACCCAACCTGAAACAAACAAACCAAAACTTAAAATGAAAATGAAAAACAAAGCCCTGTAAAATTTTCAGATCTACACAGAAAAAGACCAAACATTCTGAGAATGAGATGTTAGATTTGTAACCATAATATTAAGTATTAATTAGAATACTCTTCAAAAACTATAATCCAAAAATCTATAATAAAAAAACCCAACACAACAGAAGACCAAGGACCAAGTGAGTACTGTAACTCTAAAATAAAAGAAAGCAACCACACTGTTTAAAATAGTATAAAAACAGTAATCAGCTTTAGCACACATTATATATATTATATGTATTATATACATAGGTGGATACTACAATAAAAAAATCAGTGAGTATTACTGAGTGGTCCAACCAATATTTACAATGTCTACACACAGCAGCACATACTGCATATATTAGAGAGCAGAAAAGATGGAGTGAAAGGAAGAATGATGTCATTCTATGTATACAACTCCACAGATGAAAAATTATGTCATTTTATGTATAAACCACCCAAAGTGACAACTCCACAGATGAAAAATTATGTCATTTTATGTATAAACCACACAAAGTGTGACAACTCCACAGATGAAAAATTATGTCATTTTATGTATAAAACCACACAAAGTGACAACTCCACAGATGAAAAATTATGTCATTTTATGTATAAAGCACCCAAAGTGACAACTCCACAGATGAAAAATTATGTCATTTTATGTATAACCCACAGAAGAAGATGGAACAAAAATTAAAATACACAGCAAATAGAAAATCCTGATACAGAAACTAAACTTCAAACAACACCAACCCCACCCTTTTTGAATTGTTTATTTCTGGAAATTCCTCCAAACTGAAAGACAAATGCAGGGGAATGAAAGGACAGAGGTATGACCTACCAATAGCATCCCATCTAACTAAGATGACCCAGACCTTTCAGTCATGTAATAAATAAGCTATACATAAGATAAATGTCACAAATTCTGTGCAATCAATGTGATGTCTAAAACTGGTAGAAGTGTGTAAATCTCTCTCTCGCAATGTCACAGATGAGATGAAGAGTTGGGTAAACGCTGTGCTGGAAAAACATCTGAAAACAAACATTTTTGTTGAAAAAGAAAATGAAAACTTGTGACTTAATCAATGGGGACATGTCAAAAGCAAAGGAAAAAAACCCAAACCCTGTGTCTTGGACAACTGTCTTTGTACCTGAGCAAAAGTGACCAACACAAAGCAATTTATCACAACAGTCAAATAGGGTTTCTATTTATCAAACATTTGTTATGAACTGAAAATAGATAAATTTATTTATTAAAAATGCATGCATTTTTAGTGAGTTAGTGTTGAGCTAGCAAATCATTGCTCAGTCACCAATTCGGGAGGGAGGGGGGGAGAAAGAACTCCCCCACTCCCATAGCTATAGAAAACATTGTCTCAAACTTTAGGTGGATGGGGAAAACAGTATGAAAAAAAGCCTTCCCCTACTCGGCAAATAAAAATACAACAAAAAAAGGTCACGAAAATGTATGCATTCCTAATAAATTAATCTGATGTCAAAAATGAACTCCTTGTAACAGTATGGACACCAATTTGTTCTCATGCAGGAGAACAGCATGTACATTATGGTATTTCAATCTAATACAGTCGATGACACCGAGAAGCACACTGTGGGATAAGACCAGAGCGTGCTTATCAAGCATGGTATTTGGGAGAAGACCAGAGCGTCAAGCATGGTATTTGGGAGAAGACTGAAGCGTGCTTATCAAGCATGGTATTTGGGAGAAGACTGAAGCGTGCTTATCAAGCATGGTATTTGGATACTTATCAAGCAGAGACGCTTATCAACATGGTATTTGGGAGAAGACCAAGCGTGCTTATCAAGCATGGTATTTGGGGAAGAAGACTGGGAGAGCGTGCTTATCAAGCATGGTATTTGGGATGGTATTTGGGAGAAGACTGAAGCGTGCTTATCAAGCATGGTATTTGGGAGAAGACGTGCTTATCAAGCATGGTATTTGGGAGAAGACTGGAGCATGCTTATCAAGCATGGTATTTGGGAGCATGCTTATCAAGCATGGTATTTGGGAGAAGACCAGAGCGTGCTTATCAAGCATGGTATTTGTGAGAAGACTGAAGCATGCTTATCAAGCATGGTATTTGTGAGAAGACTGAAGCATGCTTATCAAGCATGGTATTTGGGAGAAAGACCAGAGCATGCTTATCAAGCATGGTATTTGGGAGAAGACCAGAGCATGCTTATCAAGCATGGTATTTGGGAGAAGACCAGGGCATGCTTATCAAGCATGGTATTTGGGAGAAGACAGGAGCGTGCTTATCAAGCATGGTATCTGGGAGAAGACTGAAGCGTGCTTATCAAGCATGGTATTTGGGAGAAGAATGGAGCATGCTTATCACGCATGGTATCTGGGAGAAGAATGGACCACGCTTATCGCCAAACAGCTCGAGGCGAAGTACCGAACCCCTCTTGTTTCAAGATTTCCCTACCAAAATCAGTTAGCTGCGGCCATTAATATCAATGAAAAACGTTTAGACCAATAAAATCATTGTGTGTCTTTACAATTTACAGTACATGTACTGTTACTAGTGTTACCTTGCTTTGTGGTTAATGACAACACAAGCATTACAGTTGAAAGTGATATTAAATGCGTGTTCTCACCACCCACCTGTCAAGTCGGGTAGGAGAGTATTGTTAACAAAGTGGCCAGATAAACTCAAGGCCTGACATAAGGCATATGCATGTATCCAGATCAATTAATCCAATAGATAATTAGATTCTATGCGTAAAACAATGCAGGTGGTCCAGACATTACCATTTTCTGAAATCTATTAGCGTTGTGTCGTGAATTGGAGTGCGTTTAAGACCAAACTGAATATGTTTATGCATGTGTAGTTTACATAGCAAAAAATCGGTAGGAGCAAATCCATGTGCTTTAATCTGGAGCGTGTTTGAGGACGACGTGCTTGCAGGTAGTGCCGAATGTAGAGCAAAATTTATGGAGCATGTCATTCTAGAAGCCTAAAGCTATGATGATGAATCCTGCTTGAGCATTACCTTGAATTTGCCCTTCGAAGAAATATAAGCCATAGGACTGCCCACTTCCTGGAGCCTCAGTTTCTGAAGAGAAGGAAGGAAGAAACTGAAATCAAATCTCTGTAGAAATCATGATTGTCTCATTTGTTGCACTCACTGACCAAATTGTTTTAGGAGACTCTAGGTTTTCGATGAAAATTCTACAAATTTTAAGAAATTGCAGGTTTTCTATGAGAAATATACACATTTGAGGAGAATCGATGCTATAAGTGTTTTGTAAGAAGAAAGTCTAGAATGCAGAAAACCTCTTCAAGTTTTGTTTTTTGTTTCAAAGAAAGTCCCCAAATATGTGCTTAAAAAATATCATTCAAACACATTTCACTCTAAAAAATACTGTTTAAACACACTTCACTCTAAATTTTTAAAAATCAGCACATAGATGTAAAAAGATCAAGATCCTGGGGAAAACATCAGGATACATGAGCGATTTCAGGTTTAGAGTCAGCCGGTCACCTAATCTCGACGTAATAATGTCATTGTTGAAGCTGGTTCCGCCTTTTCCCAAGTAAAAATATCCAATATACTAGCACCCCCCCCTCCCCTGTACTAATAAAACCTGAATTCTAGTACTAAATAAATCAGCATTACATTTGCCTCCTTCCCACTCATTGTTTACATACTGTGGAAGTGGAAGACACACTCACTTTTCCTCTCTTTCTCATCAGTGGTCACTTGTCTTGCTATCATATTTTCACATTCACTTTCTTCACACACACATGCCCACCCCGCCCCTTCTGCTATCCGGTCAGACATACACGCACCCTGCCCCTTCTGCTATCCGGTCAGACATACGTACATGACATACATGTCAATTATCATCCAACCTCTATTCTTCCTTGCATTTGTCTTTCACTTTCATTTCTCTCTTGTTACACACACACACGCGACATTTCTCTCTCTCTGACACGCGTGTGATCGCACTTTGCTGCAGGGGAGTCATATTGTTTCAAAGCTTTTAATCTCGACTTGATTTAGATCTATTAGATCTACTTATGAGTATAGATACAGATCATCTAGACCTAGATCTAACAAGTAATTGAATATCAGTCAAGACTTCTGCTTGATCCGTTTGAAGTTCAAGGCTCTATTAATGGCAGTAGGCCTCAATAACACGTAATCATACAATGATTTTGAAGTCTCGAACAAGTACAGCATGAGTACTCTGAATAACAAACAAAGAGAACAATATAATAGTGAAGAATCGATACACCATTATTCATAGTAAAATGAATCCTGGATAGGCACAACATCCGAGTATTGGCCGATTAAAAAACAAAATTTGCAAGCTGAATACTTTCGGAACAATGCCGTCCAGGCAACGACTGCAGTTGTATTTTTTTAAAATGGGACGGGCCAACAGAAAATCGGAATTTCATAAAGTTTTCGCTAAAAACTTGTGATGATTCCAATTAAATCGGGACAAACGGCAGGTCTGTACATTTGTAGGCACTTTCAAGCAAAACATTTCATCAGAGTCTTCACAAAAAGATTGCTTTAGCCAGAAAATGCAAGAACTCAATTTTCAAGAAACTTGACCTCAGCTCACATTTCCCCTGATTTAATTGGGTTTGAACCCCATACATCTTACGATGGGTTTTGTCAGATCTACACACAAATGTAGCACAATGTCATCCTACTAGCAATGACCGTGTAGATTACTCACAGTCACATAAATGTGCATGGTGTGCTCTAGGTGATGCTCAGCGAAGCACAAAATCTTTTCACTTCATCGTCTGTAATAACCTCTTTTGACTCTGAGCTATCGTTCAGTCTGGAAAGGAAACAAAAGAGGTTTCTTTCTCATGACATTTATAGATAATGAAAACATGCAGATAACATCATCCGATGATTAGGGCAAGAACTTAATGTTAATTACTATTCCGCTTCATATTATACAAACCGAAATAAGCTCCGGCTCTAGGGCCATGAACGGCCTTGAAGGAACTTGACTTACTTATCATATGTGGCAACCTCAAGGTAAATTAAGAAGCAACAGCAAGATGAAAGATAGACAAAAGAAAGAAAGAAAGGAAAACAGTAGGACCTACAAGCAGCTACTGCCAACCGCCCATGACCCCAAGTCCCTACGCTATCGCTGTCTTTGAAGGGATTCAGGAAGAGGAAATGTTATCAAACGGCACAAAACAATCAAGCCAGTACGGGTACCTGTTCCAAAGCTCCTGGCAAAACTCAAACCCAAAAGTCGAGTTCATCACATTGATGCCAGAACAGACTTTGCTGACGTCGTACTGGAGAAGAACATCCATGTTTTTATTGCCTGTTGAAGATTAAAATTAATATTTCATTTATTTTTAAAAAATCCTACCTAAATCTCCTACATATTAACACAACATCAATTTATTGACATCATTTCCAGATGACAACTATTCATTAAATTGATTTTCATTGTAAATTCAACCTGTGGAATTGAAGTTTATGTGAAATTCAGACAATGGGTAAAGCCAAGTGAGCATCATAGTAAACAATCGTTGGACTTGCGATGTACAGCCTTTCATGATAGGGCAATGGGAATCAATAGGCGCCGGTAGCTCTGTCGGTAGAGCATCTGACTACACCCAGGAGGCCCCTGAGTTTGGTTCCTCCGGGCAAAATTTTCTGGCCCTGCTGTCAACCCAGCAGTGAAATGGGTAGCTAGGTATATTCAGACTTAGCAAAAGTAAAGGCGGCATGGAAAGCAATGGCAAACTATCACAGTATGCCGGATGCCTAGAAATCAGGGCCCTACTCTAGATAAGATTAGTCAGAGTATGGGACTTACTCCCAATGGGATTCAATGCTGACAATTTAGGCAAGGGCTCATGGCTGTCACGGTCAGCAATGCCAAAGTTTAGGAGATTCTAGGCCGTTTTTTTCTTGCAGATTTTCATTCATCAGGCCAGGGCTCATGGCGCCACTGTCAGCAATCCCAAAATTTTAGGAGAATGAAAAAGGATCCTACCAGTAACACCTTCAAACTGTCCAAGCCATTTACAACCAGATGTAAATAAAATATTATTTTCTCATATGTTTTTAAACTTATAAAATAATCCCATGCCTCACTGATTGTCAAGGAGCAGTAATTCATTTAGTGGTAACCACTTTCTTGATAATAGCTGTTTGACTACAATTCTATCAAAAGCATAAAGACAAAGCCATGAACATGGAAGCAAGTAAAACAGATAAAAAGAAAGGAAAATTATGGACAAAAATGGAAATTAAAATAACTGGGGAAGAACTCCTTAAGGGATTTTTGCCCAAAATCGGACAAACTTAGTTTATTGTTTTATTGGACGCAGCCATTCATTCCCTTCACATTGATACCCTAAAATCAGCTCAGTATCGATTCTTTCCTTTTTTACGATTGTTTTAGATGCGACATCGGCCTAACTTTCAACATATCGTTTGAACTATAAAAGCAGGTATTTTTGTCTAAAGTAAATCAAGTTGGTACTCATTTTAGTCAGCACAATGTAATATATCAAAAACATGTACATATGACAATATTTCTTCAATAATGCCTTAGATCTTCAGGAAAATATGTGGCATAATGTGCGCACCAGTTATCGAAAGATGCTGTCCGAAATGAGTATAAAGGAGCCGGGGCTCTATAAGGAGCAGTTGAGAGCCTCTCATTTGTTTTATGATGTTTCAAAACATTATCCTACTCATTTCTAGTTTTATATGCAAAAATACATTCAAATAACAGGTTTTAAATACAAATTTACTCATAATTGACCTTTTTCCCCCACTGTTTTTTGCTAAATAGTCCTACAATTTTTAACAGCATACAGCTGCTTTGTATCATCACTAAGAGAATCACATATCGGATTTCTGATATCTTTTGAACTTTCTGAGAAATTTATGATTTTGTTGGAAATTTGAGAGAACTCAGTTTCCTTCAAGACTCAATTTTTGAAAATCTGTAAAAAAATTAATAATACAATATATTAAAAAAACGATACAAGAGATTCAGGATATTGGTTGGAAGTTTCTATGTGCAAAATTACAAACGTCTAAAATAAAAACTGTAGGACTATTTAGTTTTTTAAAAATTGTCAAAATTGCCCTAGCTTTGCATGAGAAATTCATGTTTTTTTAAAATTATTATTTGATATAGACAATTTTAACCACTACCATTGTACTCGGTATGTCTAAATTAGCTGAAAAAAACATAAAAAAATTATTATTGTCATATGGTTACCATGGGAATGCCGCCATAATGGATATTCATTGCTAAAATACCTACAATTTCATTTCAAATAGGCTTTTTCAGTTATGAACAAACTTGGCTATAACTTTGCACACACGTTATAAGGTTCTATCTCTAGCCGCTCCCAGTAACTTTTTTGATAAATTAAACGCTTTTGATTTTGTGAATTGTTTGAAAATGCATATAGCAACCTTTCCAATTTTTGGCAAATTAAATTCCTTTTGCAAACATTTGAAGAGATATCAAAAATCCCAACAGGGGGAAAATTTGTTTTGCATTATAGATGTTATAAACCAAATTTGTGGGCAATCGGACAATAAATAAAAAGATAGATTGCATATCACTGTCAAAAAGTAACATTTTGAGAAAATCGCATTTTAAATTATTTTTTCCGTTATTTGAATATTTTTGGAATGTTGTTTTGCATGTAAACCTATAAAAGAATAGTATAAAGCTTTAAAACATCATACAATCTTGAGAGGCTATCAGGTCCAGGTCCCTTTATACTCATGTCAGGATGACATTTTTCTTATAACAGGTGCACAGAATGTTTCCCGTAATATTCAGCCTATCTTAACTAATATTGACAATAGTTCCTCAAAAACACATGTTTCGGATAGAGTACTTTGTGGTGATTAAAACGAGTATCAACTTTTTATACTTTAGACAAAATTTCCAGCTTTTATGGTACAACTGATATGTTGAAGGTAAGGTTGTGATTATTTCTAAAAAAATTGTATAAAACGAAAGCCTTTGTTATGGTATCAATGTGAAGGGAATGAACTGCTCCATCCAGTAGTGCAATTAAAAGATTTGTCTGATTTGTGATAAATATGCCTTCCTCAGGACCGAACCCCCAACCCCCTTCCCTTTAAACCATTATAACCTTCAGCTTGAACAAAGATAGAAGTGACTTAATCTTTGAAGAAAACTATTTTTTGTTGCAGATTCAGATTATTTAGGTTGACCGTATCTTGGCTCATATTTAATCTTTTTTAAAAATATTATATTCTAACTGCATCACACGTCACAAATGGAAATTTTTTGTTTGTTTCTTTGAAATTTACGCCGTCCACCATTGCGGTGATCTCAGGGTGAATTAAGAGGTAACAGCAAGATGAAAGATAAGTGAAGGAAAGAAGTAGGACCTACCAGCAGCACCCGTCGTCACAAAGGGAAAATATATTTATGAGAAGATGCAAGTGGAAAGGACATATGTGCATAAGAGAACAAGAGAGCGTTACAAGAACAGCCTTGCATTAGTCATCTGAAGGCAGAAGAACGTGGGGTAAAACAAAGATCACATGGCACAGAACCCTAGAAGGAGAAATGAAGGCCTGGAAAGAGACATGGAAATGAAACACCACCCAAAGGAAGGCCCAAAAACAGGCAGGAGTGGAAAGGCTTCGTTGTAGCCCTACATGCCATCCAGTGTAATGGGCAGTTAGTACACCAAATTTAGAAAATAACATTGTAACAATTACAACACAAGCTACAAAAAATGAATGGAACGACAACTACTCAAAATTCCTTTCCCAAGCAATTTAAAATTAAGACAGACAATAAGATTCAAACGACACGTACCTTTCACCTGGCTACAACCGACGGCCAGCAGCCATTGGAGGTCGGAGTGTGTCAACAACAACGGGGATGTTCGGCAATCAAAGTGTTGCTGTGAAAAAGAGAAAAGCAAGTATTGATGCAATGATAATAATGGACAAAAGTGGACACAAACAAAAAACCAAACTGTAAAGTATATCACAAAGAGTTCTACTTTTTCTTCCATAGGGCAAAAGAAAACATTATGCTTAGTTCTATATCTTTATTTTTATTCGCCAACTTTTTCTTTAATGCTGTCTTCTTCTCTTTCATTTTCTACTTCTTCCTTTTCTCTCTTTTCTACTTAGTCTTTTTCTTCTAGTGCTTCTTTCTTTTCTACTTCTTCTCTTCCGTCTACTTCTTCTTCATCCTTTTCTTGTTCCTCTCAGCAGCGCTTGCTTACTTCAATTGCCATACAATAACATAACTAGTCAACTCACCTCCAACCATTCCAAAAGCACTGATGCCCTGCCTTTGTTTCCATTGATGATGACCACAGGGAAATAAGTGAAATGCGGTGACAAGTCAGGTGGGAACAGAGTCTCTCCCATGTCTACACAAAGGAGAATGGCTCGCAGTATCACAGACTCTTTGCCATCTTGGGAAAATTAAATAAAAAAAATATATATATGAAATATGCATTGACTGAGATTTTAATCCTGCCCACCATAGCTGGTGATTTCAGGGTGAATTAAAATGAAACAGCAAGATGAATGTCAAAGGAGACAATTGAAAATAATGCAAACTTCTTGTACACTGCACGCATTGTCCTTGAAATAGCAAGTAAAAGTTTCAGGAAGTTAAATGTATGTGACAGGTTTCACAGTACGGTCACATCAGTTTTTTCCCAAAATTCCACAACATGACATACTAGTATCAGGGATGTAAATGGGAAATGAAAAAAAAAAATTGAAACTTGCCGAAATGTGAAACTTGGTCATTGTTAGTATTCATTGACATTGTTTGAGATACATATGATTGTATCGAATAATCTATAAGCACACCTGTTAAAAAGATCCATCAATTTTATCCTTGGCTGCTTGCATAGCTGCTGGAAGCCATTAGTTTGTTTTGTCTACATTTCGATTACAGTTGTGGACATTTCTCTTGGCCTGATCTTTCATACACTGAACATCTTCTGCACCATATTTAATCTCACACTTACAATAACAGCACCACACAATGCCATCTGTCTCAACCTTCCTAATGTAACTAGAAAGGAATGCATCATTACAATCTTTATTTGACAGCCATTCCCACTTGAACTTGTTCTTACAAGTTAGATCAATCACATCCACTGGCGATCCCGATCAATAAATCTAACTTTTTGAGAGGCCATCCCCAATTGTTTAATTGTCTAGATCTAGATTCTGGAGTTAGCTTACCTTTAACCTAGGTCTATGAAGATTTGCTTGTTATCGTAACAGTGATAGCAAAGTTCTCAATTAATTCTGATTCTATTAACTGAGCTACCAAGTAGATCTAGATCTAGAAATCTAACTCTAGCTCTACTTAAGTTATTGAAGGAAATAGGTACGACAGATTCTAGAACTAGAAATCCACTCTCGTAGTTTCTAAGCCTCTAGATAACAAAAACGATAAAATAAAAGCAAAATAACTAAAAATTCTTATACTAAATTAGGCAAAATATTAAGCTATAACGGAGCCCCCCCCCCCCTATGCCATATACTTTTTGCATGAAAGTGAGGAACAATTTGAAGGTACTGAAGAAACATGCGTATCTAGTGACGGAACATGAAAACAAAAAAGTGTCCTGTTGAAATCAGGGTTATGATAAAAAACCATACACACCAATTTCAAACGGCTCAATCTAACAGGTGATACAGAGCCGTGACAGAGTTATGGCTTCCCTTACTTACCATGTGGATTCTTTTCAGTAACTTGGATCCTTACGGCTTTGTGATCATCTGAAACAAAAAGTAAATTGTCAAATTGTATTTTAAAAAATACAGAAACAAGAAAACAAGAAAAAAAACCAATCCCAACAAAAATCTCTCAAATAAACTAACATTAAACTCCGCCCTTCCCCATCCCCTAATAAAAGTAACTAAACAAATCTTTTCAATCTCCAAACTTTTTAGATCACTTCAGCTTACATTAAACCTAAAAACAAAAAGGCTCTAAATCAAAGTCTAATGTGATTTGCAGACATGAAAAAATCCAACAAAGAAGACGTGTCCATCCTGTTGTTGAGATTAACGGGACTGGTCTTGACGGTATAACAGCAATAAAATTTAGGTTTGTTACCCGTGTATCCTCTGCCTTTAATACTAAATCCTTCAGTGTGGCAGCCCCTAGCTTATGGATAAGCATCCGTTTTAAAACCCGATCAAGTTCACCTTTTGATTTATTCAAAAGAAGCACAAAACCTGACTTTTCACTGTTGTATTGTAAAACTTTGATAAATAATATAGTTCTGATGTTACGTACACAATGTGAATTGTTTTTTAGGATGTAATGTATGACTGTAATGATGCAATCGTGTAGCGTTGTAACAAGGTCTGATAATTTGTAATTCATCTATTTTGTAAAGCGCTTCTTTGAATAATAATAATAATAATTCAATTTATATGGCGCACGCTTTCACCACACGGCGCTCAGTGCGTTTTACAATAGAAAATGACAATAAAACTTTACACAGTAAAACATTAAAATTACAATTTTACAAATAATGAAAGCAGTACACAAAAATGTATATTATATAAATGATATAGATAGAGTACGAACACTATAATATGCTGCCACTTACCATAAAATATTCCATAGAATTAACGGTATCGATGCTACAACTTAACTGACTGGGTAAGGCGATACCCACTTAGTCTAAGCGAACGCATGCAGAAAACAGCGCCACCACAACACATTGCTTTGTCACAATGAGGCCGACGATATTTTACAGTAGTGCATGTCGGCTGCTTCTGCCCTCGGCCACTGAATACATGCCCCTGCGGCATTTGTTTTCTGACTGCAGTTTTGTGTGTTTGCAGGCGCTGCCATTTGTCCTTTGTTCTTTAGAATATGACAATTGTTGCTTACATTTAGTGGTTGTTTTGTATCAGTTTCTGAATGCCAAAAGAATTTTGATTTGATTTTACCCACATCCACAGCTAAGGTGATCTTGGAGGTTTTGGTAGGATTAAAAAATTTTTGCTGGGGATTCTCTGCAAACAGCCACGCTCACCTAATTAAAACAAAATTAAAATCTCTGAACTGTGTTTTTTTTTTTAATCGATTACCGGTAAACAAGCAGGAAAAGGACATTGAAACAAAGGGAAGTCACTTATAAGTTATAAGTGAATTCCGTAACTCTTTAATGTAGAGCTATTGGATATAGCTTGATCAATGAAAAGATATACATAGTAGCCATGGGTGTATGGTAGCTGCGGTATAGTGTTCGCACTCTACAAGGAATAGTTTACACTTGGAAAGCATGTGTAAATAATTCAGTTTTAAGCGTTTAAAAATTTCATAGGAAGAGCTGGTCCTGGTTTTGAAACTGATAAATTTTAAATTATTAGTAATGATCCTTATGTCCTTATGCATGAAATCATGACTCCCTATGCACAAAAAAGGAAACTGGTTTACCTGGATGAAAATGAAGGCCTGGATAGACATCAATGGAGCTTTTCATTTCCACCTCCCTGGATCTATCCTGCGTACCAAGGGCCTGCAGACAAAGGCAAGAAGAGCGGTAAAATCCTTGGCAAAAAAAACCACACTGCAAACCAAACCCACCAAATGGGGGTTCTAAAAGAATAATGGACAATTATAACATTTTATTGTTGTATTATGTATGTTGGATTGTACTCAAGTGCCTCTGAGCACCGCTATATAAATTGTCATTTTTAATATTATTATTTACCATCAGATATTGCATGAAATAAAGCAAAGGAAAAAGAACTGAACCAGCTAGCGACAAACCTGAGCAAAAGCCATATCTAAAGACCTGGTATATCGCTTGAACATTTCTCGACTGTATTTGAAATTAAAGAGAGGTGATAGACTATGTACATTCCACTGTTTGCCAAGAAGATCTGAAAAAGGGGAATTTATTGAAATAAGATTATTGTAACAACATGGCAACTAATTCAGATGCTTTGAATTATTGAATTATGACAAGTAGTCAACGTAAAACTGGGCTCTTGTTAAATATTCATTTAAACTTTACATTTTACCATTCTAGATTCAAGCCAATGTAAATCCCGATCACAAGCTATTTTTATAAAACATCTAGGACAAATATTGAAAATAACCCAATTAAATTGGAAAAAAGAATGGTCTGAAAAAGTTAATTATTTTTCTAAACATGCGATTGAATAAGAAAGAATACTGATATCGCAATTGATTAAATGACATGACTAACCTAAAATTCATCCTATGCTATAATACACAGTATAACTAAAGATAATAAATAAAGATGGATTTATCCACATCTACGGATAAGTGCAGGCTCTTGACTGTACATCTTTTATCTCCCGCAGACCATTTCATTAAAAAAAATTATCAAACCCCAGGGGACTCTATACAATACATCAGCCTGTTAGGCACTTTGTACTAACACTCTTACAAGAATTTTGTTACCTACAGCTGGGTACTTATTTACATCTGTGTCAAGTGAGGAAGGAAGAGTGAAGAAGCTTTCCTAAGAGTACAACATTGAGCCAGCCATAGGGTTTGAACCAGTGTCATCGTGATTACAAACTCACAACAACGCGGTTTTGCTACAACGACTCATATATATATATATATACTACTGAACAAGGACCTGTGAAAACATACCACAGCAAAACCTATGTTTACCCTTGATACTCTAGTAATCATACCTTTAAAGGATTGCTCTTCAACGTCTTTGCTGTTAGCACGGTTTGCAACAGTACTTGCTGTTATGATAAACAATACAATGGTAAAGGAATCAGTCTAGTTTAAGATTAACAATAACAAAATTGATGTTGATTCCAATCTATCTTGTATCAAGCCTACATAATTCAAGAAAAAGTTGCCAAGTCATCAAATAGGAGGATAGCTTCAAAAGAAAATATTGCTCATTATGTGTGTATATCTTCAGTCACATATCACTTCAAAAGGTATCATTATGCAATCAATTTCCATAAGCGCCAAAACAAATTTTGTCAGATAAATCTAGCTTAAAGTATTAAAATTATCAATTGTCCTGAAATGTAACAAAATTTCCCCTCCTCAACAACAATAAGTGTATCACAATATAAATTTCTCGGTACTAAAACTTACTAGAACAAAGCATCAATAATCTAAAAAATCAACAGCTAAGTTGGAAAAAAAGGATTAAAAATAACAACTCAAAACTTCAAATGAAATATATATTGTAGAATCTACCTTTGACTCTTCTTGAATGAGGCGTCTTGACAGTCAGCCTATTGGTAGCAGGTGTATATTTGCCAAGACATGATCCCCTACGTGCATGCCTTGATACTGAGTCAGCAGCATAAGGAGTCGCCATTATACTGAAATGATAAAATCTGAATACAAACAAGCAAAGTCAAATTATTACATCATGATAAAGGTTGCCATTATATTGAAATGATCAAATCTGACTGGAAATAAGCGAAGCCAAACTATTACATCATGATAAAGTCATTAATCAAGTGGTCAATTGAATGGTGATGAAAATGAAAATGAAGAGTTTAGGTAAGGACATTCTCCTTTTGAAAATGGATCCTTTTTTCATGATTGTACTGCAGGCCATTTCCTAACAAATTTATACATCCGATGAGGAGTTTTTTTTATTATTCGATTTGATTTACCCACATCCACAACTAAGGTGATCTCAGGGATTTCTGGTAGGATTTCTAATACTGCCCAGACTGCTTTATAACCAACCAAGGGATCTTTAACACGCACAGAGCGTTGTGATTTGCACATTGGACCTCCTTTTTATCAGGGGGTAGATTTTCCTCAAAAAAAAATCAAGAAAATTACTCAACCGGCAGGGTGTAAACCCACAGCCTTTTAGTTGAGAGGCCAACAACTTGCCTCTGGAGTACCGAGTCCCTAGATGAGATGCAAAAAAAATGTAAACATGAAACACTTAGCTTACACAAAGAATAGATTATTTATAAGCTCTTAAGCAGACCTACATGTACATGCTTAATTCAGTCATGGTGTTGCAAAGTTATTATTTTGATCTGAGCCAGTTTACACACTGTCACCTTTCTTCCTCATCCTTTGATAACTTGTCGTGAACATAGCTAAGCATTAATTTTTTTGGAGATTCAAGTTTTGTAATGAAAATAAAAAGAAATTATGTTTTTTTTTAAAGTGATGTAGAAGGGTTGGAAAGAGAATAGTTTCATGGTTAGGCACACCCAGAGGAAAACATCTGTCCTAATCTCTCAGGGCTTCACCCCCCATCAAATCCAGAGTAAGGTCC
>JAXRKP010001809.1:87500-91088 GCA_037039925.1 Doris montereyensis
ATTTCACCATCTTACCATCCCACCATCAACTCCGCCCCCTCCCCGTGGGCCCCACCCCATCGTTTTCCCTCTCGCCATTATCATCCCAAAGAACGTCATGGCCGACAGTAACTCATCTCTGGTTAGAGGTCACTGCGGTGCCAAATAGCGTCCCAGCCATTGATCTGTTTCATTGACTACTCGACGTCTGCTCAATCAGCCAACATACTCGTGGTGTCAGAACTTATCTCTCTGGCATGGCCCGCGGCACAGCCTCGATTTTGGACGATTGTCGTCTGTGGCATCTCCCATTCAATGCAACTCTCTCACACCAAAACGGTTTGCTGTCCTTCATCAAGACTCGTTTATCCTTCCCTCCGCCCACGCACATTTATTTGATGGGGATTCGATTACCGGCTTACATGTACGTGTAGTCGTAACTGAACGCCAGATTGTGTACGTTGTCATTACTTTGTCGGTTTGTTCGACTCAGAATTATACTGCACTAACTACACATTCACTCGTATTGAGCATTATAGGCTATTAGAGCTAGGGTGAGGTCTCGCTGAAAAGAGTATCTTGAGTTAGAACAAAACCTCCAAAGTCGACTAATGTGGAGTTAGAACAAAAACTCTTAAGTCGACTAATGTGGAATTAGAACAAAAACTCCAAAGTCGTCTAATGGGGAATTAGAACAAAAACTTCAAAGTCGTCTAATGGGGAATTCGAACAAAAACTCCAAAGTCGACTAATGGGGAGTTAGAACAACAATTCCAAAGTCGTCCAATGTGGAGTTAGAACAAAAACTCAAAGTCGACTAATGTGGAACTAGAACAAAAACTCCAAAGTCGTCCAATGTGGAGTTAGAACAAAAATTCCAAAGTCGTCTAATGTGGAGTTGGGACGATGTATTGAGTCGGATCCGAGGAGTTGTTGGGTAACGTATGCGATTAAACGCTGGTCGGTGTTTATTTAAATCATGACCAATGTAGATAGGCTTAGACCATGGCTACAAGCATGCAAAGTAAAGTGAGTCCCATACTCAGAGTTGTGCGTTGAGTAATCAGGGAGAAGAGTGCTGGGTTTGTTTTCTTTCTTTCTAGGCATACGGCCTAATGTAGCAGTTGGCAATTGCTTTCCACGCCGTCTTTACTTTCGCCGAGTTTGAATAGACCGCTAGTGGTTCCTTGGAGGTACTGGACTGGACGCCATGAGTTCCATACGTGCATCCACCGAACCCTTGTTTTTGGAAAGATAATATTAGCGTGTGTCTCGACTTCCATAGAACCTATGAGACTAACCTAAACAAGCCCCTTGGGTTCGAGCGAACCCAGCTTAAGACTAAGAACCACTGAATTGACCTAGCTACCCGTTTCGCTGCTAGGTCGACAGGACGACCAGAACAATTTTCCCGGACTGTGAATTTTGCTCGGACCTCCTAGGTGGAAATCAGACGCTCTGCCGACAGAGCTACCAGCGCCTAGCGTGTAGACATGACTGGAAGCATTACTGTCGACAGAGCTACCAGCGCCTAGCGTGTAGACATGACTGGAAGCATTACTGTCGACATAGCTACCAGCGCCCAGCGTGTAGACATGACTGGAAGCATTACTGCCGACAGAGCTACCAGCGCCTAGCGTGTAGAGATGACTGGAAGCATTATTGCCGACAGAGCTACCAGCGCCCAGCGTGTAGAGATCACTGGAAGCATTACTGCCGACAGAGCTACCAGCGCCTAACGTGTAGAGATGACTGGAAGCATTACTGCCGACAGAGCTACCAGCGCCTAGCGTGAAGAGATGACTGGAAGTCTTACTGCCAACAGAGCTACCAGCGCCTAGCGTGAAGAGATGACTGGAAGTTTTATTGCCAACAGAGCTACCAGCGCCTAGCGTGTAGACATGACTGGAAGCATTACTGCCGACAGCGCTACCAGCGCCTAGTGTGTAGACATGACTGGAAGCATTACTGCCGACAGAGCTACTAGCGCAGCCTAGAGCGTGAAGTCCACCGCCAAGATGACTGGAGATGGAAGTCTTACTGCCGACAGAGCTACCAGCGCCTAGCGTGTAGAGATGACTGGAAGTCTTACTGCCGACAGAGCTACCAGCGCCTAGCGTGAAGAGATGACTGGAAGTCTTACTGCCGACAGAGCTACCAGCGCCTAGCGTGAAGAGATGACTGGAAGTCTTACTGCCAACAGAGCTACCAGCGCCCGAGCGTGAAGAGATGACTGGAAGTTTTACTGCCAACAGAGCTACCAGCGCCTAGCGTGTAGACATGACTGGAAGTTTTACTGCCGACAGCGCTACCAGCGCCCAGTAAACATGACTGGAAGCATTACGCCGACAGAGCTACCAGCGCCTAGCGTGTAGAGATGACTGGAAGTCATTACTGCCGACAGAGCTACCAACGCCTAGCGTGAAGAGATGACTGGAAGTCTTACTGCCGACAGAGCTACCAGCGCCTAGCGTGAAGAGATGACTGGAAGTCTTACTGCCGACAGAGCTACCATCGCCTAGCGTGTAGAGATGACTGGAAGTCTTACTGACCGACAGAGCTACCATCGCCTAGTGTTGAAGATGACTGGAAGTCTTACTGCCGACAGAGCTACCAGCGCCTAGCGTGTAGAGATGACTGGAAGCATTACTGACGACAGAGCTACCAGCGCCTGGCGTGAAGAGATGACTGGAATCTTACTGCCGACAGAGCTACCAGCGCCTAGCGTGAAAGATGACTGGAAGTCTTACTGCCAACAGAGCTACCATCGCCGAGCGTGAAGAGATGACTGGAAGTCTTACTGCCGACAGAGCTACCAGCGCCTAGCGTGTAAACATGACTGGAAGCATTACTGCCGACAGAGCTACCAGCGCCTAGCGTGAAGAGATGACTGGAAGCTTACTGCCGACAGAGTCAAACAGCGCCAGCGCCTGAAGTTTTAGCGAGCTACCAGCGCCTAGCGACATGACTGGAAGCATTGCTGCCGACAGCGTTACCAGCGCCTAGTGTGTAGACATGACTGAAGCATTACTGCCGACAGAGCTACCAGCGCCTAACGTGTAGATATGACTGGAAGCATTACTGTCGACATAGCTACCAGCGCCTGGCGTGTGGAGTTGACTGGAAGCATTGTTCGATGTGTGTTTATTTAAAACGACTAGCATCTCTCTTCGTTCACTTTTTTTTTTTTTTTTTAATTACTAGGGTTTAACGCATGCGCAGAATATCGGTGGACACGAGCCTACCGACCATGAAGCAATTTTTCCTCCTCTTTTTGTTTTTTATTTTTGTTCGTTTTTGTTTTGACTGTACATCAATGAATCAGACTGGTATCGCTTTTATTTCTTCTGAACACCCGATCAATGAAGGAGTGAAACAACCAAACAGTGAGAGGTAGCTAAAAAATCTTTCAACTGTCAATTTCGTTCTGGTCTAGACGCCATTTAGGTAAACAATAATAGACTAGAGATGAGAAGCACAAACCAAACTCATTGCAATTTTCTCATGTATGTTTGGTTGCCATAATATTATTACTGAAGTGGTTTAAACAAAAAGGAAAGGATGAAGATAGTATACTGAGGGTGGTTAAACAAAAACGGAAAGGTGAAG
>JAXRKP010000181.1:10000-100000 GCA_037039925.1 Doris montereyensis
AAGGAAATTAGCATTTGCATTGAATCATTTGATATTCAGTTCTTTAAAATGTCTTCAATCAATTGCTTTAGATAGTAAATAGATCATCAGCTAGCTTAAAACGGATACAAATGAATAATACAGTACTCCTGCAAAAGAAAGAAAAGAAAAAAGATGATAAATGGAAACAAATTTTGAGCGGTTTGTTCTCAATTTCCTATCTGTTTGTTTGAACAGAGTTGTCAAGTGATCTGAGGTGACATCAAATCAAAACGACCCACAGAAATAACAATCCTACTTAGGGAATAACACTTAATTCTTATCACTGGATTTGAAGACAATTTTTCGTAGGCAACAGTATTATTTTTTCCATTTTCCACAACTCTGAAGTAAAATAAACAGAACAGGAGATTTGTGTTACAGTAGTTACCCCCTAAATGCTCAGGGCTTGGAAACAGAAAAAACGGCTAATACGGTAACATGGCCATTTATGGGAAAATCAGTCAAGGGCAAAAAATTTGGGGTGATCACCAAGGGAGTTCATAGAGTATGGTTCAGAAGTTCTTCATTTACCTCACACCTGGTTTTAAAAGAGTCCCCAGTTTGACATAAAATTGAATACGAGAAATAGAGACACGTGGAGACCAATTAAGTTCTTCAATACTTAGCTGTGAGGGCAGGTAAATCATCGCTCACCACAAAGATCCGAAAACACAACAGTTACAGCCAATGCAAGACAAGGGATCAACAAAACTGTTCACACCTTGTCCCTAACTCAATGGCGGTGCGTGCCCAGTCAATTAAAAACGTACGGTAACTTCGTGCAACTTACAGCATCAAGGAGAGAGCCCTGGGTGGCGTTCCAAAAGACTGCTCCATTCTAATTGCCTGGTGACAAACCAGTGATCCAATGGGACAGAGGTTGTGCAGTTCAGTGGGTGAAGTTCAGAAGAGAAAACTGGTCATCTTTTATTACAGTAAATTGGATAGGTGTATGAAGGGTGGTTACAATGCACGGCAAATTGTTTTCGGGTATCAATTAGCACTATGAACGATGGGATTACATGTTTAATAATAAGAAGAAAATCTTGAATCGATTCTCGACGTACTTTATGATAACTTGGAAAACATTATACCTGCAGTTGCTGTTGAGGAGAGGCGTTAAGGGGGAAAATCTTGGTTTTGAAATGGGCATTTAAAGTAGCACTTTATATAGAAAACAAATCAGTTTCACCGAGATTATGGCGGTGGACGTTTAGACAGTTACTACTGTATTTTCCATCATAATGAGCAAGAAGCATGAGCAAATGAGCTTAAAGGATTGACAGTCAACACTGCAAACTTGAAATAATTTTACTGATTATTACCAATCTCATCAACTGTATTTGGCTTAATCATTAATGATGATAAAAATAAATACTACTACTATTTATATTAAAATAACTACTACCACTGCTACCAAAATAATAGTAATAATAATAATAATAATACTAATAATAATAATAATAATAATAATAAAATAATACTAATAATAATAATAACAATAATAATGTTTAAAAAAAATATAATACTAACAATAAAGTAGCAAATGAGAGGTTTAAATCCATTTTCAAGAATAGCCACAGTAATTCCAAATGTACACAGATTTAAGAGACAGTCATCAAAAAATATAGGACGAGTAAGATGCAAAGATAAAAGAAGTAAATAAAAACAATGTATGCAGCAAGATAAACACATTAGAAAATACCTAGACATACACACATAATAACAACTCTTTAAAAGAATAATTGAAAGATACTCAACACAACTGGAAATTACAATGAGAATATGAATCAAAACATGGTAAGATTTTTGTCAATTATGATGCATAAATCAAATGACATGCAAAATATCTGATACTTATAAAATTGCACAAAGTCACAGCCAATAATAAGTGAAACATTTGTGAATACTTTTACATTAGCGTTAGCCTAAGTGACAGAATGAGAAGTAACACCTTTTTCCAACAAAGATATATTAAGACGATTTGAAATGGCAAAACATGTTGTTGAAAGAAATGAAGTAAAATGCAAAACACTTGAAATATTTTTAAAATTGAAATATGTCATAGTAAGACATGACTACAGAGTTATTGTTCTTCATGTAAGTGTACCGAAAGTTTACTAAATTCTATTGACTGACCATAAAACGCACTAGCTGTGCAAATATAATTTAAACCAAAAGCCAAATGATGAAAATTAAAAAAGACATCAACTGCTGATGGGATCAAAACTTTTAAAAAATAAAAGTTTAATTATTGAATCTTTAAGCATTTGGATCAGAGGTTGGACAGAGAAATTTTCAAAATATCATCAAATTTAAAATCAACAGCTTCCTCATGTGACAATTTGTGTTTCATTTGAATATCTTTTGTTAATAAAATAAGTATGTTAATCCTTACAAGCTTAAAATTCGTTCTTGCACCGGAAAATATCTTTCTGCTGAATCCAAAAAAATCAATACCCGGTACAAGAACCCAATGCTTGTGTCTACATACAAAAACATCATTCGAAATTCAGAGTTTACAATGGTTTTATGTTTTAATCTCTGTCAGATCCCAGTCACGGAAAACATCGGGAAACATGGAATTGCTGCTCAGTAGCTGCACTGGGATGAGAGAAAGGAGTACTAAATATCACAAGGAAATGCTGCCGGCAAAATTTCACTGTACAAGGCATCTGTCAAAGGATCTCTGTTCTTGCCGTTGAGGTCTCTGGGGAAAATTTGTTTTTGTAATTAATTATTTGCCAATTACTGGCAGGATTGTAATTTGCCTTCAATTATAGACAAGAAAATCATGGATACACCAAAGAGAAAGAGATGACAACTGCACAAAAGGAATAAGAACAAAATAATGTTAACGGCAAGAAACATTTACCGAAAAGCACACCTCATTTGTTATCATTAATTCAAATGTCATGGTCATAGTAAAAATCTGACTGAAGACATTTTCCCTTTGTGTTCAAGAAAAGAAAAATGATTGATAGTTCCTTTCTGATTGAAAAACTTTTTACTTTTCACCTCCTTCATCAGGAATTAAGCCATAAACAACCCAATAGGGGCGTGGCAACGACATTTTAATAATGCATTGCCTGTAAATGGGAAATTATACATTTATTTTAGTAAACGAACTTAAAACAAAGCACACATTTGTCACTTTCGTGCTCTATTACAACAATTTGATTTAGGACAAAATCCATCATCAGAATAAAACCTTTTTGTGCCAACTGAATAAGAAAGCAAAACTTTCAGTAACTGTCTGCACTACAGTTCCTTACTTCTCATCTTGACCAAAAGACGAGATCCAAACAAATCAAATGAATACGGATTTTGTCTCCAAGAACAATAAAGATTCTCAAAAATCAAGTGGAAGACTTGATTACACTTACTTACAAGCACACACTTACAACACGCAAGAGAATTTTAAGCCCTCACTGTTTGTTGTGTTCTGCCTGATGTTTCCTGTTCACTTAAAGACAAGGCTTGAGCTAGTAGGAAATCTTCACGCTCTTGAGCAGTCATTCTGAAAACAGATATGGGAAAAACACAATTTTTCCACTATTGCACATAGGTTTAAAACTAACAAATTAAAAGTGTTTTAACTGAAACAGCTTCTATCAATGGCAACTATTATCCTTATGAACTCCAGAACTTTATCACAAAGCTTGATAACTTTTAAACCATTGCTCTTCAATGTGCCCATATGCGCCTGTCACAATCCTTCCCAATCACTTCAATGTGCCCGACCTAATAACGAAAGTACCAGTGTGTACTGGAGCTAATTTACGTTGAAAGTAGAATTAATAAGCTACTTTTGTTGCTTTCAGGAAGTGGAAAGTACATTAAAATAAAGGTATCCGTTTACTTGATCTAAATTGTTTCACTGGTTATCGAACCATAAATTTTTAAAGACAGATGGAATTTCTAGACAAGTACACATGTGTGTTCCTGCTGTGAAAGAATATTTTATTTTCTCAATTCCTTGTTGAATGAAGATATTGTAGGCAGCACAGAGGCTAATGATGTAAATTTTGATAGTGAATCAAGACCTTGATATTGAGTTTGAGAATGATAGTATTTTAGATCTAGAACTAGATCAACATGAAAATTCTACTGCTGATAGAGAGTGACGATATGAGCCTGAATCACCAACTTCTGACTGGTATAACGAACTGAACAGTGTCAAAGATAATACAAATGATACATGTCATATATGAAATGAAATAAAAATTATATCATAATCTACAAGGTTTTTTTATTAGCCAATTAGTTTCAAGTTGTGTATGCACAAGAAATATTTTACGGACACCATGTTGTTATGTTGCACGAGTTAACTCTCTGTGCTTGAAGTGATAGGAAAAATTTTGATTATGACCTAAGTAAGCCTTGAACAACAATGGGTTCATGTCGTAACTTATAGATTTTTGCCATCTCTTTGGATTGTTCTTTCAGTAGTTAACAGCTTTTGGGTCAAATCATTTTGGCCACTATTGATTCATCAAATCAAGGATCACTAAAGACAAACGGATATAACTATAATAAACAAATCAAATTCATTCATCTATATTATCTCTATAATACACATGACTTTGCATCATTGAAGGGACATAACTCTGACATTACCTAAAACATGTTACATGTACAAGACGAAGATATTATGGGCTACAGTCATGTTTATTTCACTTTACTCCAAAGAGATTTAGCTTTATGAAGTTTAATTTTAAAAAGTTTTATGGTATGAGAGAACTAGGAGTTAAAAAACAACTAAATTACCCAGCAGTTGGATCGCCACCAGGTACATTTCCATTCATAGACACAGCCATGGCCCTGGCAAGGGCTTCATCTTCATCTTCACTCTGAAAAAATATGAAAACATTATGGTCAAATAGATAAAAGTTGAAATGTACCAATAAAAAAATATGAAAACATTATGGTCAAATAGATAAAAGTTGAAATGTACCAATAAAAAATACGAAAACATTATGGTCAAATAGATAAAGGTTGAAATGTACCAATAAAAAAATATGAAAACAGTATGGTCAAATAGATAAAAGTTGAAATGTACCAATAAAAAATATGATAAAACTTGAAAAAATATTACATTATGGTTAAATAGATAAAAGTTGAAATGCACCAATAAAAAAATAAAAAAATATTATGGTCAAATAGATAAAAGTTCAAATGTATCAATTAAAAAAATATGGAGGTTCTACTGAGTATATCTAATGGAGAGTGAGGGGTTGACCAATATAATTTGTAAGCATAACAGATAAAAAAAGTTAAAACTCTATCATTCTACACAGCCCTTTGAAGAGACAGCATGTTAGGAAAAATAAGGAATTTACCACTTACTCATACCAACATAACAATCATAAAAAGAGCACAGACAGTGTTGGAACAGTCACAACTATAAGATATTTCTAAAAGTGCATCGTAAACGAAAATTGAATACTCTTAGTGAGTAGGGTAAGAAATAGATGCAATGGAAGTGCAAACTACATTTCTTTCAAAAACTTCAATTGCAGTCACATTCAAATCCTGTTATTCTACTCTACTCATAAAACTTAAAGCTTAATCCTGGGTATGATGGCCAATGTAAAAACACTCTAACACATGAACTAGTTAACAACTATTTCAGTTACTTACCATTGTACCTTGAAGTGAGGACACATTTTGAGCTTGATTGCTTCCTCTTGAATTTGAATTGCTGTAAGATTACAAATGTTTAGATTATTTTAATACAATACAATAATTTCCACTTATCGTTAATTTAAAAGATGCAAAATTGTTTGCATCCCATTTTCATGTATAAAATGAAGTGTGGTGTCGGTGGTAAATGGATAGGCTGCCGGACTTGGGATCATGATGTTCCAGGTTCGAATCATAGCAAAACTAAGTCCGACGTTGTATTCCTTGGGATCATGCATTTTCCCCACTCCATTCAATGCAAATGAGTACAAGCATTAGCTTGGCAGCAAAAACCAGCGTCAGATCAGTTTCCATGTCCAGGAAGTGATGATTACTATCACCTGTTCTGCTTCACGCTATAGAAACCGGGATATGCTCTGGTTACACGGGCTGTAATGGTCTTGAAGGAACTCTTTTTCAAGAATAAATCAAAGTTAAAGGCTACTGCCGAAAGGTCCTTTGGGTAATGATCGGCACCACCAAAAATTGCTCAACTTCATCCCTTTCTAATTAAGACAAAACCACTTTTCAGCTCAGTTTTTCTTTTCAATCAAACGCTCAACATCTGCTCTTGTGTTTGTGAAAATCCGGTACTCCTATCATATGTGGCTTTTGTGTATAGTAACCCTTTTGTGGAGTGGATATATTTAAAAAATTGAAAGACTTTATCAGCAATTAGTGTTTTATCATAAAAAAAGGAACTTTATACCGCCGTCATATAAAGTTTAATTGCAAAAGAAAAGATTCTTCCATCAGTCTGTGTTAAATTCATTTAGGTTTCATTATTAATTCTGGACTTATGAATTCTTTTTCGCACACCACCAACTTTTTCCAACATGAAATAAAGGTTTGAGTTTTTTCAGTTCTTCCCGTTTTTCCGACATGACATGCATGTTCAAATCAACCACTTTCGACAAAAGTATCAACGATTTACCTTATCTTTATTGAACATATAAAGTCAATTATAATTATGTGCATGTTTAAAAATGTCTGGAGTAGAAATGCAGGCTTCCGTACAAAAATGATATGACAAATTCTATCATATCGTTCGATAGCTAGCTAATAAACGTATCCCTATAATACAGTTTCTTTTCTCTCTCACATATACAGCCACATTACACACGCACACATACACATACTTAATATTGCGAATGGGTACTTAGTACAAAAATAATATTACGTATTTGAGGCAACTTTGATAATACTATTATTCTCCACCGACAGCTAAACAACGTATATCGCATGTACTATCGTTCTCTCTCTCTCACACACACACACATACTACACACGCACACATGCTAACTATTGCCTAATGTGCGAATGGGTACTCAGTACGAAAATATAATAAGCATATACAGCAACTTTGATCATATCCTTTTTCTCGATCGACAGCTAAACAATGTATATTGCATGTAATATTGCTTTTTCTCTCTCTGTCTGTCTCTCTCTCTCTGTCGCCGTGTCTCTGTCTGTCTGCCTCTGCTCTGTGTCTCTCAAACTGGTAAATATCACAGTGCTTGTTATTTAAACAAAGCTAGCTTCATCATTTATTTTGAAACCTCCAATGTGTTTTCATCATCAGGTTTACAAATGTAGTGAGATGAGTTTCTGCCAGTTTGGTAATTGTTGCAAGTTCGGTTTTCAAGTTTTTGAAGTTAAAATTCATATCGTCTGCAATTAATTTCAATTTTCATAGACCAACTTAACTCTTCTTGCATAATAATAAATAATGTCTTGGGCATCATTTTTGCCTACAATGGAAAAGTGCTCAGTTCACACTTGGTGACCACACACTTATGACATTCAGACTAATAAATAGGGT
This sequence comes from Doris montereyensis, assembly GCA_037039925.1. Taxonomy (NCBI): domain Eukaryota; kingdom Metazoa; phylum Mollusca; class Gastropoda; order Nudibranchia; family Dorididae; genus Doris; species Doris montereyensis. Next base: position 17,529 of record JAXRKP010000181.1, read on the forward strand.
GAAAAAAGAACGATATAATATGGTCATTTAATTGGCATTTCCGCGACTGCCGACATGTAAGGCTTGCATTGCCTTCTGACCGGTCGCTGACCTTAGTCAACGTGACTTAACTGGCGGGAAGAAGAAACTAAGAGTTACGGGTTTTCGACGCCGTGAACTATGAGGATTACATAAATGATGATTTCAGTTATTGCGCAACTTCTAGATCTGTTGTGGTTTTCTTTTTCAGATGACTTTTAAGATGTAAAAGAAATCACCTATATCAACACTCTTCTGTTTTCTTTTCTATCGATATCAACAATTTTCTCTTCTAGAATGCCTTAGCGACAAGCCAGAGGGTTCTTAAAGAAGACTAGATTATTTTCAAAGCACTTTTGAAGGTTAAACTTAACAAAAAACTAAAACCATATACTGTAAACACATTTAGACTGCACCCCTGGGAGTATTTTGTCACTAACAAACCTGACTGGCACGTAAATTCACCAGTTTTAGTCAGTCAACTGCCTGACTATGAATGCTGAGTTTTTAATCAGTTGTACAAGTGACTATTAAGTGACCTCAAACTCTCGCTTCAACCTGTCAAAGTGGGAATTTGGAGACTCAAAATTGCGCTGTGCTTTGTTAATTTAGTTGTGTTTGGTTATTTAAAGTGATCCAGCAGTACATTTGTGTTGCAAAATGACAATATTGTTGATTTTTATCAATCTAATAGTTGACCTAAATTCTACATTTGTAGCTTTCTATTATACACCGCATCCTCACAGTCATAAATATTTTAGACAAAAATCTCTATTTATCCAGATCCTAGGTCCTAAAGATTTTTTTATTATCAAAATTCTAGATATCTAGAGTAGATATGTGTCTAGAATCTAATTCTAGCCTAGAGTAAAAAGCATAAGGCCTAGGCCTATTTCTTGTGTTGTGGTCCCAGTAGATTTGTGATGGTGATAGATCTAAGATCCAGAGACAGTGTACAGTTCATATTGTCCACAAAACCAGATAAATCTGAATCCTATCTTTACTTTGCCAACATTAAAACATGTTAGCGTACTGTAAATCTACAGCTAGATCTAAGCTCTAAAATAAAACAAGCACACACAAGAAGGGTATAAGAACTAGAAGCTGCATTCTAAAAATAATGCCTAGCAGTGAGCAGAGACAAAGACAAAACTAGATCTGTGTCATGAGGCTAAGTCGTTGCCTGGTTCAATGGACCTGCCACATTCTAGTCAGGTTCTCTAAGAGAATGATTTACAGAGGAAATAAAATATAGTGATGATTCAGTAATATTGACTGTGAAATTCTTGCATAGACTATGTGAAATTTAAAAGAGACAAAAAGTAAAAATAATAATAAATAATTCAAACTAACCTAGGAGTTCTTCCACTAGTACTGGCTCCACTAGATGACTTGGGAACTGCTTTTTTAGAGGATGTCGCTTTATGCTGACTACGAAAAATTGCTGCAGCTCTATGAAAAGAAAATAATGCCACATTAAAACAATCTCACCATCAAAAGCAGTAATTTAAAAAGATCTTATGGGATGGGAATTAAAATTCTCTCGTTTCTGAAGTAATTAAAATTAAAAGAGCATGATAGTACAGCAAAGAAAACAGCTGACATTCTTTTCTATAAAACAAATTGGTGACTCATCTCCTTTTCTAAATCAATTTCAATAACAACAAAGGGTATCATGGCCAATCACAAAGAGGTGAGAGTTAATAATCACCAGCACATGCATCACCATGCAGGGTACTAAGATCTTTTTTCTAACAGCACTCAGGCACGAATGAGTATCTGTGTTTACAAACGATAAATGTTTGTGCCAGGTTACTGGAAAGATCTATCTAAAGAGCTGCTATGAGATGAAAAACATCTTCAGGAGAGGCAGCCAGTTACGGGATAAATAATGTAAATTTAATGACATGAAACATTAATTTTTTTATCTTTGACTGTACTGAGGAAGAAAAAAAGTTGTAAAAGGTGCACACATACATGATGAAGAGTGTATTTACCCTGAACTAGAAACTGATTTCCCTGACCCTTGGAAGCCTTGACAGTTGTGGTCAAGTTCATTACGATGACGTAAACAAAAATTCAAGTGACATATTTCACACTTTACAGGAATGAGCTGAAAAATAGGAATGTGGTGAAATTTAATACATTGGCATGATATTCATGAGTGGAAAAGCTGACTGTCTCCTATCAAAAATATTCTACAAGAGTAAGAAGAATATTTGTAGGTACCGTTGACATTAATAATGGCTGTCAATGACGTATGTACTATTGCACCCTTTAACAAGTCACTTGTTTTTATAAGATAAAATGAACTCGATACCTTCATTTAATCAAGTGAAAGAAAATTATGCTCATTTACTTTACTTAGATTTCTGATGTACAATCATTCATGTGCAGCATTTTTAAAATGATGTTGTTCAAACTCTTATACATCAAATGCTTTAAAGCAAAAATTTTGTCTGAGCCTGGTATGTTAAAATATCTATTCTACACCCTACTTCAAATACTAGGAGGTTCTCAATCAACATATTTGACCTCTTCATAGTTCCTCTCACTTTTGTATTTATATCTAAGCCTGCTGCTTGGTACTCACTCAATCTAAAGTTATCTAAAAAATATTACCATACTAAGACGACTTGCAATTTCAAGGGCAACAACTTTGAATAGAGAGAAATATTACATTTTTTAAATCTTACCTCTTTTTGTTTGCATCCCTTTTTGGAACACTTGTTAGTGTAGACCTGAGAAAGCAAAATGCATCAGAAGAATAAGTGACTTTACTTGGATAGATAATACATATATTACACAGAGGAAATCTGCGTGAAATAAAGCAATCTCCTCAAAATCTAAATGTCTACTTTCTTTATTACATTACACAAGCATCTATCTGCTCTTTATCCACACATTCCTGTTATTATTTTAAGAAAAAGGACATGATTAATTCTAAAACAGTAACATTTAACATGCTCATGAACAAAACAAAACACTTATTATACAATGAAGCTAGCATGAGAATAATGAGACAACATGATAATAATCAATGCTTGGAAATTTTTCCATCGAATGCATTTATGCAAATCTTTCTTACTGTCTTTCATACATTTCTAAATATACAAATGCCTCATCTCCCCTCACTCCCCCTCCAAATTCTGCCTCCTACTTTCTGCCTACATAATTTTGCTTCTCTATCGTTAACTTCAATGACCAAAAAGAAGCAAACCTTTCGTCTTGACTTGGCAGGATCAGACTGACAATCTGATTCTATATGGTGTCCGACCACAACATCAGGTAACTCTCCCTTCTTCACAGGACAAGGTAAGTTGCACAAGGGGCACACCGGGATCTGGTTATCCTGCATGAAACAAAAAGAAACAACTTTAATGTCAAAAATAAACACAATAGGCATAAAAAAAAAATTTCTTGAGCAAAATATCAAGAATCCTTTTCAATGGATCATTCTGAGAATTCTAGATGATGACAGAATGAATAATCTATCTTTATATATAACGTTGTTAATAACGAAGCTTACAGAACAATCATTGGAAATCTTTTTCTTTAAGTGAAGGGGTTTCATTTTGAACACACGTTTTTCTTATATCGAAATTCAATAATTCTTTCACAATTTTATTACCTTTTATTATCTTTTTATCTTTTGAAATGTGATGTTTTCATTTATATATTATATTACTGTTCATAACATTCATTTATTATGCTCTATTTTTGTATGGGTGAGATAGAGAAGAAATCCCCTTAATTCACAATAGATCATTAGATGATTTTATTTATTGATTTCTAAAGGTGTAAGAACTTAACATATGACATCCGCTATACATCAGAGTGACTTTTGTAGATTAAATATAATATATAGAGCAACTAACTTTACCTTCTTATACGATTCCTTGCAACTGTGAGAAGCATATATTATGTGGTCTTTGCTGAAAGGCACATGAAAACAAACATGTCTTAGTAATGGAAAAAAATGACATTTTTTGCGAAAAGCTTTTTCTCGCTTATAAACTTGAACCATCATATAGTAAAGATGTTATGGTAAAAACAATTCTTAAAAGATTTTTAATTTTTTTTATTTCAAAATTGAATTGTAACATAAGTGCAGGTGAAATTACCTAGAACGTCACACACAGAGGCTCAACTTGAAGAATTGAAATATCAATGATATCAATAACTTTTAACAATAAAAATAACAGCCATAGCTGATCAGAATGCTATAGACAACAACAACAAAATTTTTGTTGTTGAAAATTTAAAGATCAAATCACAAGACCAGTAAAACATTCAGCTTTGTAGCCACCATTTAAGATATGCTGTTACAAATTTACAAGAAATAAGGTGAATATAAATTCGTCCATTTTAAAAAAAAACTTTTAACTCACCAAAAGATCTTATCACAGGCATCACATTTCATTGGTAAAAAATCTGCAAGAAGATGTTCAAAAATATACATAAGGTTTTTCTATATTTACTTCACTCCCTTTAATTCAACAAGCTATGGTTTTAATGCTTTCAAATCTGAAAACTAAATTTTGTGAAAAGTCTAATTTACTGTTTAAATTATTGTAGGACAATATGAATGAAATAAATGAGGGACAGTGCAGGAAAATCTGTCAGATGTTGCTAACGTTTATTTTTCGCTAAGCCCCATGAAAGCAGAATTTAAAATTTTCACTGGAATTTTAGATCTTTATGAAATCCTGAGAGTAAACTCATTCATCATCATTTAAAGCACAATCTGGTCAGTGAAGTCGACCTGAGTTCTACTAATTTTGATGCCCACATCAAAAGATATATATGCTCAAGATTTGATTAAATCACTGATTAGACAATCACAGGTAGACCCTTTATTTTCAGACTTAGATGAAGTTAAGACAAAAATTTTATATCATCAAAACAATTATATGAGGTACTGTTTGAAAAGTCTTCTTTCAAACCTGCTAATTGGGAAAAATGAAAATGAGTTCAAGGAAATCCTAAAGCAGCATGTATTCAATTTATCTACTTAATTCTCTCGTCCTGAGAGCATCAGCGTACATCCATGAGTATAATTTTTAGAGGAAAAAGATCTACTTTCAACTGACAAATTCAAGCAAAGTCGATGTAATATATAGCAATTGTGATAAATTTCTTTGCTGATTTGTTTTTATAAGAAGGGCAGACGATATGAATGGAAAAGCTGAATGAATGTCTGAAAACTTAATTTTGAGTTCATCGTTCTTTTGTTCGCCAAAGACTCTGGTGCCAGTCCACTAAGAGACCTTATTTTACATATGTAGGTTGTAAATGATCCCAAAATCGTTATCATTTAAGGAAGTTTTCTACCAGAAGTGACTTATAATTGTTGAAAATTTCATTTTCTCTGTCCAGAGAGTACAAAACTCGTCCCTCTTAGTTGGCTGACGCGGTGCACATGGGTCACGCTGACCGAGATCAGCAAAGGGCCGCCAGGTAGCGTTCGTTCCCTGCTAGCTTTGCCGCACTTAACGGTAATTTATAGGTCCAATTAATCAGCTTGTATCTGGCTAAGATAGCCATCGACAACAAATGTGAAGGCTTCCCCCAACTTTAAAGAGAGTGTTGCGATTGACTGATGAAAGAAATTTATCAAGAAGCGTTTCATTTCCACACAATCAAGGCCTCAATTAGGTCCATCATTTCAGTATAATAACAGACATAGGGTATTAAGTAAAACGCTTTAACACAAAACTTGTACAGACGAATGACATCAAACTTTCACAAAATAAGGACAATACATACATGTACGTACATTACATACTAAAAGATAGTTTGCATTCATCACCATGAACAGAACAATGTCGATTTGTGTAATACTCCTATAATGAGACTAACGGAAACAAACAATATCATTGAAGGAATAACTCTTAAACACAATGAAAGAAGATATGTATCACTATGTACATTTTATGTTACTTGCAGGTCGGTCTGTTTTCTAATAGTTGTGCATTCATCATGAACTTCATTCTCATTTGTAAGTTTATAATGCCTCATGCTCGTCTCTCTATCCTTGCAATTGACTAATGACAGCTTTCCGTTCCTGTTTACGCAGCAACACATTTTGTACTGTCATATATGTGGGGTGCAATGGTGCTCTAAAAATGCTGTTTTGTGATTGTTTTGTTTGGAAAGCTTTTGTCTATACATGCTCATGTATGTGTCTATATCCTGTTGAATACCATTAATTGCATTTTCATTAATTGCCTTTGTTTATGAGATTGCTTTGTGGACTTTACTAAATGCTTTGTTGATATTGTTGAAAACTAACGCTATCATGTGTGCTTCATCAATAACTATTGGGCAATGTGCGCATGCCATTGTCTGTGTGATGATTGTTTGCGTAAGGTCTGTATAACCCTTTTCTTGTAAGTATTTATGACAGTAGTTGCCAATAAAAGATCGACTGTGGTACACCTGTGGTGTGATTCTGTGTTTGGTAAGAACCTTATCTAAGGATCATGCAATGGGACCCGATCTATGTGTGAGTTTTTCATATGTTATTTGTGATAATTTATGCTCAGTGAGTGTCCCGTACTTCTTATGTGCATGTGGCTTTATCAATGTCATTGTCACTAAAAAGAAGGCAAGTCTGATAGAGGTCAACTGTGTTTGTGTTTCGTGTGCTTGTTTCCAATAACTGCCATATTATTTTAACACCTGCCCGAGCTCTGTGAGATGAGTATCTGTCTGACATGTAATTTTGTTGTCCATGGAATGTGCTGCTGTGTCGCATATTATCACACATCACTGGCTTTCTCTTTGCCTGTTTTTATTTATTTCTTAAGTTTTTCTTTCAACATATGCGGCATAATTCACTGACGGTAAAATGATGATTCTCTGGGGTGAGATCCATACTAGATTTATTTGAAAAAATAAGAGGGGTCAGTAAAAATCGATTGGATGAAGAAAAATCGGTTAAAAGTGATTTACGCTCAAGGAAAACATTAAATACGTACTTAACTTAGGCAAAAAAGGGAGTGAGTGGAGGAAAAACGTTATAACTTTGTAATGGTTTGTGACCGCAAATTATTATTTTCTACAGAGTGAAGTGCAATAACCAATCTTTGAAATAAACTCATTTTCGTTAATTATGTTCACATAGTTTTTTAGCAATCAGATAAAATATAATGACCAAAGCAACAACAAAAAAAGAAATATACATATTAAAAATGATTTGTTTTCAGAAAAGTTACAAATCCAAGAGAAATGATACTGTCACAGAGAACAGACAAGATGTTGATACTATGGTAGAAACAAAGACTGAGACAATCGGTATGAGAGAAGCACTGTTATAGCGAGATAAAATAGTGTAATTTTTTATAAAAATCTCAACAGGGCGATCAGCTACCTGGGAATCCAGCTGACCGTGCTTGACCCCTGACACGTGGGTAATTAATGAGTTTTGTCGGTCACAACTAAGAGGGACGATTTGCTACAGGAATTTGACGCTGTGTGTCTTTGAATAGACTTTTCATTCCCTTAAGCTGCCATATTGAACAGGTTTTATGATCAAAAAGTTGGAATAGTATCATCCACGCCTACCTCCACACCTCAATTTCGAATATTGACCCATTCTAAAAAATCATATTTGGTATCACCCAGGGTGTGACATGCTTGTTTAATATAATTATAAAGAAGATTCTGCGTGTTTACCCCCCCCTCCCCATTGACTCTCAACTAAAGGTTTTCAAATTGCTGTGATGAATTTTACAGACGTCCGCACATATTGAATCAGTAACAAACAGAGTTGGCAGAAAAAGTAAGCATCTTTTTAATCTCATTTTTACCTTTTAGATGTTCTCTTCCTAACTGATCACCCGGCACCTACCCATCATTCAACCTTGACTTTAGAAAGGAATTTCTAATAGTATTAAAATGTCAGCATATAATAACATTCATACAAGCCTCTATAATTATGCAAAATAATTTAAAACATTTACATCTAAATAATATTAAAATTTAATGTAACGAGTGATCAATTTGTGTGATAAAAAAGGGGTGTCTTTAAAATTGACTATGAATTTATATATACATACCTAACTGCTGGCATGATGATTCATTACAGTGTTGACCCAGATGTGGGAACTCCATTGCTAATACGGCTGGTAAATACTGAAAACTGATTGATTTGTCTTAATGTACTGAACTGAAGAAGAAGGTTAATCTGTTGAATGAAAATGTACAAATATGTTCTGAATTATAGTTATGTATTTATTATTACATTTAAGTAGAAACAAAGCTTTGCATTGACTCTGATAATTCATCTCATAATTGGATATATATTTCTCTAATTTCATCAATTTGTATATATACACTCAATGGCTGGTCCATTTTAGCCGTAGAGACCGTTTTTTGTTTGTAATGGATTGTCCCCTCTTTAATTACACTGTATGAGAGGCTGCTTGGAAAAAGTTCAGTCAGGCTAACAGGCGGATTTTTGTTTCGTGAGAAGGCTAAGTAGACTGCCAAACTCAATGCAGTACAACAAATTTTTTAAGTCAGAGCGACGATGCTGCGTTTATCTCTATCTGGAATATGTTATGTAGACCTAGAATATCTGCTAGGCCCTACCGAATGAGTGTCAGTACCGTAGGACTTCTTGATGTGAATGTGAGACACCCATCAGATGAACAAGGCGATTGGCATGCGACACTTGCTGACCAGTCTCCATTGTTTTGACCAAATCAAAGGCATTGCCTTAACCAATACGAACAAAAATCATGATTTTATTGATGAAGAAATCATGATGGTCTGGATTGAAGCTGAATTAGACCCAATAGCTTGATACATCAGCCACCTAGTTTTATGATCAGTACAAAAAGAAGATTTTTTGTTTTAAATGTATAGCGCTTTGTTCCTTCTCTCTCTTAATACCTCCTCCTTCCTCATCTTTTGAGTTTGGGATTTATGCCTAAAGGTCTGATTATGATGAATACACGTCACATAATGATTATATAGATCAGTAGGAGTATCATAGTCGTACACAACATTTAAATTTCACCGGTGAGCAAGATCCAATAATAGGTGAACATAATATGCCAAACTGTCTTTTGATATTATGAAATGTAGGGTGGGGATGGTTCAGCCTTCAGGGATTTGTGATAGATTTTATATGACAGGTAAATTTGATATTATATAGCATCTATGCAGTTTATGCAAATGAGACAACTCTATGAGCTAAATGTTTAGAAATATGGTCATAAGCAAATGAAATTCAGTAACTTTGAAATAACCTGTTAGTCTCAGTCCAATATGTCACACTGACCTTAATTACATCTAAACTGCTCATATTCAAGCAAAATGTCTGTTGTCCTAGTCTTCCCCCGATGAAAGAGGCGGAAATGGCCAACAAATTGTAACAATTAAAAGCGACTCTTCTATTTCTTACACCAACTCTTTTTCCTCGGTTATATACCTTAGATACTCCAGACTGAATCAAGAAGGAAATACCCCACTCTCTGTACTTCTAAAACTGGAAGATGCTTTAGTACAAAATTATGTTAAACTATTCCAAAAGACTCATCAAATCCCAACATTTTCTTAAATAATCTCCCCCTGTGATCCAAAGAGTACCTCTAGTCAAAAATAATTTATGTTCCCCAGACAGAGCCCATTTATTCAGATAAAGCCGGCATAACCCAACGTAGAGAACTCTCTAGCAGAAAAGATTCTACCCCTAGGTGTTGTGAACATACAATACATGGAATACCCTTATACAAAAAAATCATTACATGCTCTTGGTGTCTTGATATCAGTGTAAATTAGTGCCTCTGTGGTGTGCGTGTGTGTGAAATGTTGGTGTTGGCTCGCTGAATCATTCAATTGTATAAATCTCTTAACCATCCACCCTAATCTCTCTTCCCATTTTTAAATGAGTGACAATCCAGTCAATCAGCATCGTGTCTCTTCACCATGCCACACACACAACTCCCCCCTCTTGCTCGCATCAAAACTGTCTTTCTTAACTGCATCAAGAAAATGCAATGTGTGGACAAGTAAGTGTAAGGCAATCACAGAACCCACACGTTGTTTCCCATGCGTGATGCGTTGGCCAAGACACTACACAATTCACCACTATCATTGTCATTGACATTGCCTTTCTGTTCACGTGGTAGCCCAGAGGCAATATGTCTGCCTCTCAATCAAAAGGTAATGGGTTGAAGCCCCGGCAGGTTGAAAAGTTTTCTCAAGTTTTTATTCTCGAGTAAAACCTATCTCCCTGGTCCAGGCGGGTGAATCGACACCTAGTTAAGTCTCTAGTTCCCATAATAATATCGGAGTGACTATTTTCACCGTACGGTGAAAATATCATACCAGGCTATTTTCACCGTATGTATCAGCCAATCAGAAGCCGGGAAAGAAACTGGAGGGACTTCATTGTATCTTTTGAAATATTGGCCAAAAGTGCATTGCAATATGTCAAGATTTGACAAGACAAGAGAATTCACAAAGAAGATGGATACTTCTTTAGACAATAAGTGTCGTATTTTATAAAGTCTGTTCAAAATCATATACATTTTTCTGATGATGTTAAATTTACTTGACTTCTAAAGGAAAGATCTGAATCAATGAACACCCTTAAGTCTTTTACAATGTCGTTAAAAGGAATTTTACTATTGCCAAAGTTGATTAGCATACAATACAATACATACATATACACGCATATATATCACACACACACATACACCTCTTCGTTTGCACTTGACAACTGTTAATCCCTCTCTACTCCTCTCATGCTTCTGTTTCCTTTTCATTCTTCCATTATAATTCGTATAAAATATAAGAAGTAAATAATAACAGCATTTTAAAAGTAAAACACATAGAAAGGCAAAATATCACCAACATATAAAATTTAGGTATTATATAAGTTATCTAAGGGTCTAAAACATCTAGGCAACATAATATAATAATGTGACAGTTCGGTGAAAACACCCTACCAAACTTCACCTCACCGTACGGTGAAAATAGCCTACCCAACTATTATCACTGTACAGTGAAAACACCCTACCAAACGTCACGTCACCATATGGTGAAAATAGCCTACCCAACTATTATCACCGTGCGGTGAAAACACCCTACCAAACTTCCCCTCACCGTACGGTGAAAATAGCCTACCCAACTATTATCACCGTACGGTGAAAATAGCCTACCAGACTATTATCACCGTACGGTGAAAATAGCATCGTCCTAATTATATTATATCTACAAGTAACCGAAAACAGAGATGAAAGATATTCATAGAAAATTTTTAATCTAGATCTAGATACAATCTAGATATTTCAAAGATAACAAATCTAGAGCTAGAGTAAAATTGGATAGATTTCTTCCGTCGACCCCTAAATGCCGATACAGAGAACGAGTACAGATTTTACCCACTTTCTTTTACGCTGCTAAACCGTGAAACTACCGAACCTAAATCTAACAAAGATCTAACTCTAGAACTAGAATCTAGATCTATCTAGATATGATCTAGACTATAAATTATAGAATTTTGATTTAGATTCTAGATCTAGATCTAGATCCAGATCTAGATCTACAAGATAATCTAGATTCTAGATCTAGAGGCTAGAAGATATAGATTTTTGATCTAAAGATCTAGATCTAGTGTTTCAATTGTTCATCAAATAAGAATTGAGTAGAGGCGTCATTTTTTTGTTAACTCCTACGACGAAAAACACATACGATTTACCTTGTTTTTGTATTTTCGCAGTCCTACATACACTGGAACCAACGTCGACTATGTTTATGCTTCAAGACGGAAGGTTGCAGAATAATAATGATAAACGAAATTTGAGTTCATCATTTTAATCGTGATGTGCGTATTATAAAAATATAAATTCTACATTGAATTTAAGGAACAAATTTCATTTGATTCCTCATTTCTTTAACATATATTTCTTCTTATCAACCAAAAAGAAACGATAATAGATGTAAAAATATCTGCAATGCAAAAGTTTACCTAAACAGCTAAAAATTCCTTGAAATGTTTTAATTGTTTTGTTTCTTTTTTACAAATGTTTTGTCCGAATCAGCTAAAAATAGAACAAATAGCCGTTAGTCATAACTAATTTTAGATATAACCTCCAGAGCAATCTGGAATCATCCACCGAGTTGTAGAGGAAGAAGGAGAAGAAGAAGAAGGAGAAGGAGAAAAAGGAGAAGAATGAGACGGAAGAGAAGAAGAGAGTAGATTAACAAGAAGATAAGATAAACTTTGATCCATTTGGGACATGTGTGTGTCTCTCTCTCTCTCTCTCTCTCTCTCTCTCTCTCTCTCTCTCTCTCTCTCTCTCTCTCTCTCTCTCTCTCTCTCTCTCTCTCTCTCTCTCTCTCTCTCTCTCTCTCTCTCTCTCTCTCTCTCTCTCTCTCTCTCTCTCTCTCTCTCTCTCTCTCTCTCTCTCTCTCTCTCTCTCTCTCTCTCTCTCTCTCTCTCTCTCTCTCTCTCTCTCTCTCTCTCTCTCTCTCTCTCTCTCTCTCTCTCTCTCTCTCTCTCTCTCTCTCTCTCTCTCTCTCTCTCTCTCTCTCTCTCTCTCTCTCTCTCTCTCTCTCTCTCTCTCTCTCTCTCTCTCTCTCTCTCTCTCTCTCTCTCTCTCTCTCTCTCTCTCTCTCTCTCTCTCTCTCTCTCTCTCTCTCTCTCTCTCTCTCTCTCTCTCTCTCTCTCTCTCTCTCTCTCTCTCTCTTCTCTCTCTCTCTAGTTCTCTCTTTCCTGTGTAGTTAGTTCGGTTGGTAGCACGCTTTCTTTTCATGGGGAGGCGATGGGTGCCGCCGCAGAGGTCACGGGTTCGATCCCAATGGTGGCCAGGATTTTTTTTGTCTATTCCTTGTATTTGTCTCGTCTTTGTTCCCAAGGGGCTTTCATATTATCTTGTGTCATTACCTTCACTTCCGACATGCCCCTTGCCTCACTGTTTATCTTTATCTAGTAGTAGTAGTAGTAGTAGTTGTAATATTAGTAGTAGTAGACAGGAACTGAATGTAGTTTATTGACATACAGGTGTTACATAACTGTAATTTATATTATGTAACTTTTATCATAACATTTTATCTGCATTTGTCAGTTCTGTAAGGAAAGAATCTAGCCATTGTTATAGATCTATGCTAATCTGAGATCAATCCATATGTTCATTGATGGTAGCTAGTTGTCATGTAAGTGGTAAGAAACAATTCATCAAATTAACTAATAATATGATTTGATCAGGGATTAATGGGATAGTGAGTCATTGGCATTCAGTGCATTCAATGGATCTAGTTTGATGACCTGAACTTGGAATTTGGAAGATGACCTCGCCCTGCTCTCCCATACCCAACAGAAGTTGCAAGATCATACCGAAACACTAGCCTCCTATGTAGCTCATATTGGTCTCAACACCCATTCAACGAAGACTCAATTGCTGAAAATAAATAGTCAATGTAAAAACCCCCCTTAGAGATAAATACATTCACTTACATGGGCAGCGTCATCAACCAGCACGGAGGAACACATGCAGGGGTGAAAACAAGAATCAGGAAAGCAAGAGCAGTCTAAAAGTAAAAGTCGCTCAAAATATGTGGTCCCAAATAATCTCCACCAACATCAAAGTCTGCCTCTTTCATTCGAATATTAAATATGGCTTTTTATATGGAGCAGAGACCTTGAGAATAACATAAGCCCATCATTAGGAAGCTCCAGACATCTATTACGTTGCTTGCGAGTGATCCTCCGAATACACTGCCCCGACACTATCAGCAACAGAGACGTTTGGGAAAGAGTCTCCCAACGTTCGGCCGAAGACAATAAAAAGAGAAGATGGCGGTGGATAGGCCCCAGGCTGATAAAGCCTAGGAAAATCACACTTAAGCAGGCCCTGACCTGAAATCCGCAAAGGGAAAAGAAAGAGGGGAAGACCTATGAAGACATGACAGATGACATTGTTTCTTTGAAATTGACCCTGTCCACCGTTTCAGTGATCTCAGGGTGAATGAAGCAAAGAAGATGAGGTACGGCTAGCCAGAGCTGGAAAAGATAGCCCAGGACCATGAAAACTGGAGGAGCAGCTGGCCTAAGTAAGCAAGTAAGTAGATAAATAAGTAAAGAGATAAGTAAGTAAGTAAGTAGATAAATAAGTAGGAAAGAATGTATGTGGGGAAGAAAGTAGGTAAATAGGTAGGTAGGTAAGTAAGAGCCATTGGCTGTGGTCAAACTTGATTCTACTAGCCCCTTTTGTTTTGCTTTCATATATTGTTGTTGATTTAGTTTGTATTCAACAACTGAGCCAATTGTCCCCCCCCCCCCCCCCCCGTAAAGAGAATGAAAGTGCATTCAGAATTATAATAGTAATACTATAGTAAGTAATAATAATACATGTAACAACCCAAACTGTTCTCATTTTCCTCCCCTACAATGAACAATAAAAAAAACCCATCAATGACAAACTAAACAAGATATTTGAACAATGTTAAATATTTCAAATTTAATCCAAGTGAAAATGACATTTCATGAACATTAATACTAATACAAATGTATTAGGCAGTTTCGATTGAGAGACCACTGATTCCCAAAGAATAAATCAGTCTGAAAAGATGGATATACCAATCATAGTCACCACTAAAATGCACTTTCATCAGCAGACGCAAAAAAAAAAGATACATTTTGAATTCAGAAAGGACATAATGTTATTAACATTAACAATAAATCAAATTCAAGTACAAGTTTTCTCTCCTGTATTGGTAAATACAATGTGGTGTCCAATCATCATCATCAATGCCTCTCACCTCTGGCAGGGTATAGGCCACAACAAGCGAATTCCACTTTCCTTTGTTTGGGCTATTCTTTCAAGCTCACTCCCCATCTCTCGTATGTCTCTGTCATCGCATCTTTTCCATGTCTCCCCTGGCCTTCCCCTGCCCCGCGTTCCTTGTGGATTCCATTGCAAGTCTGTCTGATGATGATGTTACTTGATTTTCTTAGTGTCCAGATGGCATGCATTTCAATTTAACAGAATCTATGCATTTTGTCAGCGTGTATTTTAGTGGTGACTACTGTCAAGAAAAGAGGGTAAGATCGACGTATAGAGAAGTGCAGGAAGTGTGTAAAAAAAATATGAAAGAATGGTCTCAGCTGGAAAAGCATTGCCAAGGCCGGAGAGAGGTGGCAAGCTCTGGTGGAAGCCTTTATGTGCGTCCATGAACAAAAAGGATGTAACTTAAACTTTAAGAAGAAGAGCAAATCAATGATAACTCAAGACATTGTAATGATATTAAATGTGTGTGGGGACTGGGGTTTCATTTTGATGTTGCTTTGAGATATGTCTTTTGCAGGGAGGAGGTATGTGTTGTTCTGAGTTTTTTCCCTTTAAAATATCAATTTTGAACTCCATAGAAATAACTCTAAAGCAAACATCACAAATTGTAAACAGTGTAAAATAGTGAATATGTAGGCCTACAATCACTATCATAATATATACAAAATAATGTTAACACAATTTAAGCAAAGAACTTTTCAAAATAGCTTAAGTAGCTCAAAGTCACACATTCTTTCAAAGAGGAAACAAAAATTAAACTTTCATTCAAAACAAATGTAAATATATTAATGGTTTTGGGAGCCATAAATATGGTGCGTATTTTTAGGTTTAAACAAAATTTCAAAATCTTTAGGCATGTTTCTCCCCATTTAACATGAATAACCCAAAGATTCACCAACAAGGGTCAGCAAGTATGCAAAGTAATTCAGTGTGTAATCATTTTCTGTGCATTCTTCAGACAATGGCAGTTTTTACAAGCAAAAGAATGAAAAATTTACAAAAACCAAATTCCTTATGACAAAAAAAGATAACAACCAACCAACCATATACTGGTAAAAATAATTCTAGTTCTGGATTTAGCATCTACATAAGTTCTAGGATTTAAAATCTGGATCCAGCCTAGACATCTATGCAATGTATCTAAATCTAGAGATCTATTCTTAAGATCTTCCATCAATATAAACCATAATAAGCCATAATTAATAAAACACTGGTCCATATTTTGTTTTGGCAATTGATAACATAATCTTAGTATTACTTGAGGTGTGCTTTGTACGCAAAAGTGCTTGGTTGCACTTTACAAGCATCCTGTTTTGAAGGGAACATTTCTTGCCAAGCAATCAAGTAGAATATTTAAATTAAAAACAAGCGTTGATGGGGCAAACATAATAATATATCATTGCAAAGAAAGAAGGCTCAAATTACATTGCAAGGCTTCCTGATTTTCCTTTCATTTATAAATCAGTGAACAATTGTCTGCCACTGTCTCATTCCAGATTTTCATTTTTAGATCTTTTTAGTTCTTTTCCGGCAAGATATCGGCAACCAATGAGAAAGAAAGAGTACAGGACCAGATGAACACATGCCAAGCACAAAGGTCAATTTGCTTTGCTACAGAATACACTTTAGGTGTAACTAGTGTAAGGTAAGGACATCCTTATAACGGTGCCACAGTTTCGGCTTGCTATGATTATGAAACATAAATATAATGAATAGCCTGAGTTGATGAAAGCAGTCTGAAGCGTAACTACAAAATTGAGTATTAATTTGATTCAAGTTCAAGGCACCTAATAAGACATGGTTTTATCAATTTATATACATAATATATAATATATATATATTTGTGGACTTTCTGACATTGCGTTTTC
Organism: Doris montereyensis; assembly: GCA_037039925.1. Taxonomy (NCBI): domain Eukaryota; kingdom Metazoa; phylum Mollusca; class Gastropoda; order Nudibranchia; family Dorididae; genus Doris; species Doris montereyensis. Next base: position 34,222 of record JAXRKP010000181.1, read on the forward strand.
ATTGTCAAAATAGGCTCTCAAACTGCTGAACAGCACTTTTGTGTATTACCTGTGCATCTTTTAGACTTTTTAAAAATTTGAAATTCATTTGCGATTGCCGCCAAACCCCACTTTCGGCAAAAGCTTGGCCGCTGTTGACCCATCCATGCCCACTGTCCCCAGACCACCATTGAACAGATAATGCTTTAACCTAGATCTAGCTTAGCTCTTTTCTCTTTTTTTTTCCAGCAGGTCAATCTCTAGGTCTTAGTTAACGCACATTAATGGGTGCGTCCACTCTGAAATCGAGCTCTACATCAAGATGTAAAATCTTGATCTAGAGCTACTCTAGATCTACTAAATCTTTTTTGACCGAGGTTGGGTTTGGATAAGAATAATAACTTTGCTCATTGAATGAGATGTCCACTTTTTCATGCTCACATCGTCATATTTTAATAACCTGCTCATTGAGTGGGATTTCAGCTTGTACATGTAAAAATGATAAGAGCGATATGAAAAAAAATACAAACTACAAAAAAAAATCTGAAAATTTTTTCTACTGTGTTAATAACTTGAACAAGGGCAGCATTGTGACCATCTAAAGTGATTTGCCAGTCATCCAGAACAGACAGTAAGTCAATTTACTTCAAGGCCATTACTCAGCCATTTTCCTAGCGTTAAGTTGAACATCACCTCCTTGAGGTTTGTCACAGATGTTTCTTCCAAGCTGATACTGGTACACATGTACCAATTTGTACCTGATCTCTTTTCAAAAGCATTACCAGACTTCATACCCAGGTCCTCATGATACCAAATCCAACAGCCTATTACTTTTGTTCCTTTGCTTCATAGAAATTTCCCGTCTACCACTTGTGGTGATCTCAGAGTAAATTAAGAGGAAACAGCAAAGTGAAAGATAAGTGAAAAAAGTAAGAGGAAAGAAGTAGGACCTACCAGTAGTTTCCATCAACCACCAAACAGCATGCTATCAGGTGGAAAGATACAAATTTAGAGTTAACATGATCATCACCAAATGCATTGTCCAATCAAACATAAACGTTTCCTGAATTTTATTAACAATTTCTGCATTTAATGGAGCACACAGACAAATTAACCAGGACAGGTAAACAAAGCAAATTCATCCATAAAACAAAAACAACCCCGGTATATGAAAGAAGTACCGTCTTGGTCAAAATGATCAACAGGAAGCATCACCCTCCCTTTAAGGTGACCTAAAATGTGAACCAAATCTGTTTTCAACCTCTAACACCACTTATTGACGTTCTAACTATGAAAAACTCACAAAATTGCACTTCACCCTATTGTATTTCACTTTCAAGAAATTTTACAGAGTGAAATATCTATTCAATTATTCATACATTCGACACCAGCTTATGAACTTATGATCTCCAGGTTAAATTATTTTTAAAATGTTTTACCTCGTGTAAGGAATTTCAAAGACATCTCAATTATGCCCTTTGATTTGCGGTATTGGAAATGTATTAAGTTCATGTCTAATGAAATCATGCCATCTATTTAAAAGCAGGACTCTGAAAGTATTGAAAGACAGAATACATGCAATTCCAATTCCCAACTCAAAGTGCATTTTGTCTTGTCCAGTTACATTTCATGATTTATGTCTGCTGATGAGATTATGATTTTTAGACAAAGACAAAAACTTTGATATGATGTGAAGATAAGGAGTGAAGAAAATTGTCAACACCATGGATATCTATATCAATATTCATAAATTAAGGAATGGTACAGTTTCTTATTTTTGATTTCAGTCCAAACTTTGATTATGTCACTATAAAGCAGTTGACAATATTCGGACGAAATTTTTAAAGAAATTATGCTGAACAGAGAAACAAATACAAAACAAGAATTGCAGGAAAATAAACCCGTAAAGCTTTTGTACCACTGCAATCTTCACTGATGTTTCATTTTGCACTTTGAAGACGAAAAGAGCACCCATTTGAAAAGTATCTGAATGCACTGGAAAAAGATGACTTTCCTATTATAGCCAGAGATAAGAGAATAATGTTATCACTGTGAACTTATAAAACATCATTATTAATCATTTACCCAAAAGTAAGGTAACATGGCTTTCCAAAGAGATCAAAACAGTTACAAGATTTAAGTTTATTAATAGAGTTTCAACAACTAATATCCAAATCTCATAGCCAAAAGGAGAAATCTTACTATGAAATCATCCATGTAGCATTATGTATAGGGTGGAGGCCAAATTTCAAAGCAGAAAACTGAAAATCTTATGAACAAAGACATGTATGGAGACAGAGAGGATTAAAGAGCAGGGTCAGAAAAAAGAGATCATTGGGAATGAGAAGGAGATTGTGAAACTGTCTAAACACGAAGTCAACGATATATGGGATATGAAATTTGTCCTTAAAATAATGAAACGCATGCTTCTTTCATGTCTTTATAAATATTAAAGGCCTTGAACCAATAGAAGGGCTCCTATCAGGCACACGATCTCAACAAAGATTTCCGTTTTCTTCCCACCTTGAAAGTTAGGGGAGTGGAGTTACTTGTTCAGATCTTTGAAAACAGTAAGTCATTTTGTGCACATCTGATTATTTTTCTTTGTTTACTTCATTCTATTCTAAAAGACTAAACTTATCAAATTGTAATTCAAAAAAGCATAACAGTGTTTGCAGTCCTGTTCTAAGAATTATTATGTTTTTTGCTTCTCATGAAAAATTATTTTACGCAAACTAACATGTTTAGACAGTTTCACCGACAATATATATCATACATTCTATCACAAACAATGTTTACAATTAAATAAGACACATCATTATGCACTGAGAAAGTTGATTGATGAAGTCGCTTCATGATTTTATAAGAATAATAGCTCATCTCATATTAGTCACCATTCACTTTAAGGCAAATGTATAACAGTAACAGATTCATAGGGATAAATCTACCATTGAACCATCTGATTACAGCTTGGTAGTAAAAATCTGCATAAGACTAGCATCCTGGCCAGGAGGTGATTATTGTCACCTGTTCTTTACTATAGAAACCAGGATAAGCTCCGGCTCTACAAGGACCTTGAAGGAACTTTACTTTGTTTACCATACAGTGATCTCAGGGTGACTTATAGAGGAAAAGGTAAGATGAAAAGTAGTAACATCTACCAGTAGCTCCTGCTAACCGCTCATGCATGTCTGGGAGGAATTACCGTGGTTTAAAAAAATAGAAATCATAGGATAATCAAAGAAGGAATAATCATTGATAGCACTAAAAAAAACAACAAAGGAAATTGATGTTTCTTTTGGGTGGGCTGACATTTTTCATTTTTTGCACACACGACTGTGATATAACTGATTTAAAATCGGCATGCTTGCACCGTGAATGTACTGTACTGAGATATTATGAAGAATTTCTTTCAATACAGTGGCAAGGTCCTTTTTCATACCCTGACATTTATTTGTGTATTGTCTCTATTTGTTATAATTATGTGCTATCAATAAGTTTAATATACAAACGTTTAGTTTACCATAAAGTTAAAGCATTTCTTCCTATGAGAAATGCCTCATATATCTGTCATAGGCCATCTGTTATCTGTTCTAATTTCAAACTTATTGCATCAGTATAACTTGTATAACATTTGAAAAGAAAGGAAAATTCCACTTTCGACGTTAAGAATGCCACAGTGATGACCAGTTAAGCTTTATTTTCACATAAAAAATAATTGATATAGAACTGGATCACGTAACACTGAATTAGATTTTCATGCGGCAATCAAAAATCTTGAAACTTTGCATACTCACTCAAAACTATGTGTAAAGTTGCATTGGCCTATTCATTTTCATTTATTCGAAAGGCTAAAAATGCATTAGTTTCATTTATAAGCCATACCTATGAACAAAAGAGCAAAGAAAAATGTCATGATTTTTATGCTTTTACAAACCGGAAACCCGTGATAAAGATGCACTCGAATAAAAAACTAAGTGCAGAACGGAAGCCCATATAATCTATTACATCTAATTGTAGAGCTTCATCATGCCCAAAAGGAATGGAAGAAGTCCCTGACTAACAAAGACAAGAGGACAATTAAACAAAATGAACGTACAGGTGGGCGAATTCAAGACTTTCATGAGCATCAACAGAATCATGATGTAGACTTACATCTAGGTCCAAAACCTACGACATTTAAAAATGTTTGTCTTTCTAAATTTTTCTGAGTTAGCCAAAAGAACACTTGTTTTAGTTTTAGATGGGACAAAGATCCAAAAACCACATGATAGTCACAAGTGACAAATTTTGAAAAGTTATTATTTAATCAAACAATCTTAAAAACATAAAAACCAGAGATCACCTTAGTTATGGATGTGGGTAAACCAAGTCAAACCCCATGCACACCAAAATGTACTCCATTCTCACATTTTCATTTTTCTTCCTTCTGAGTTAATCCTTCTCAGATCAAATTGTTTTAATTTTTTTGTCAGAACATGTGTCCTAAAACAATCTTAATTGTTGTTGGTTTATGAAACTTATCTCAGGTGCCAAGCCCATGCTGGATTTTCATAATTATGATAATACTGAATGATTCAAAATTCAAGCACCTCTTACAGTTACTATAAAAGTCCCCTTTAACACTGAGGGGCTCAATAGCAAAAACAAAATTTCTTTTGTTTACATTTCTATAAACCTACAATACCTATTATGCAAGCAAATAGGAAGAGAACTTTTCTCAAGAGTTGACATTATCAGTGAGACAAATGACTTTAACTTTTGAGCTAACTCTAACAGGTCGTGCAGGATCCTCATCACTACTTGAAGAAGAATGGTAGTCACTGTTTTTATCTTCCTCTGATTCATTTTCTGGAGGTTTTGTTCGTTTACGTGATGGAGACGTCAACTGTACGATGGGCTGGAGTCTAGGTGCATCATCTCTAACCCTGAAACCAAAAGTGAAACAATTGCAAAAGAAATTATTCTACTTTAATGTTAAATATTGAAAACCACGAAACAATGACATATTAATGATAAATTCCTTTTTTGAATAACAAAGAAACCAGAAAAAGGAAGAGAAAAAAAGAACTCTTTGCACCACATAGCAAGGCTCAGAAGATTAAAGTTTTACTCAATTAATTTGGGGGGGGGGGGGGGATCGTCAGCGTGTTCTTTTAATTATTAGATATAGACAATTTTAACCACTATAATTGCACTTAGCATGTCTAAATTAGCTGAAAAAGATATTAATTTTTGTTGTTATCATATGGTTTCATATGGTTGCCATGGGAATGCCGCCATCTTGGATTTTCATTGCGAAAATAACAACTTCATTCCAAATAGGCTTTTTCAGTTATAAACAAATTTTGGCTTTAACTTTGCACACACGTTATTCGGTTCAATATCTAGCTGCACTTAGTAGCTTTTTTGATAAATGAAACAATTTACATTTTATTAATTTTTTGAAAATGCATATATTTTTCCAATTTTTGGTAATTTAATCACAAAAAAATTTGTTTTGCAAAAATTTGAAGACATTGAAAATCGCTACTGGTTTAAAAAATTTGTTTGCATTATAAATGTTATATACCAAATTTGGGGCAATCAGACAATATCACTGTCAAAAAGTTACATTTTGAGAAAATCGCCTTTTTAACAATTTTTCCCGTTATTTTAATGTTTTTCGCATATAAAAATAAAAAAAGAATAATATAATACTTTGAAACATCATACAATCGTGAAAGGCTATCAAATACTTCATGTCGACCCTATTTCAACTCCTCCAGATCCTTTATACTCTTGTTGGGATGGGATTTTTCTTAGAACAGGGTCGTGGAATGTTTCCCGTAATATTCAGTCGATCTTAGCTGATATTGACAATAATCTATTAAAAGTAGATGTTTCAGATAGAGTACTTTGTGGTAATTAAAATGAGTACCAACTTTTTATACTTTAGACAAAATTTCCAGCTTTTATGGTACAAATGATGAAGGTTAGGCCGGTTTCGTAAAAAAAAAAATCGTATAAAATAAAAGAATCGATACTGAGCCTTTGTTATGGTATGAATGTCAATGGAATGAACTGCTCCATCCAGTAGTGCAATAAAGGAATTTTGTCCCATTTGTGTAAAACTACCTTCACAGGTTAAAAATGTAATATGCAATAAAGTGGTACTGTGGTATAGAATTTTTTAAATATCAATAGTTTACATTTTAAAATGTAAAATCAATATATGCCTTAAAGATGACTGTATAATTTCTGCTGTGCTTAAGAACCTTTATCACAAATCAGAAACTTTAATATGAACAATGATGACTTCTACTATTAAAAAAAAAAATGCCATCAGTTCTTCGTTTCCCCTTGTGTGATTTTACTTCCGTGAAAAAATTTGCACCAACCTTCGTAAAATGATTACTGCTCTTCGAGAAACAACATCCTCTGGCCTCACACAATGAGTAATTTCATCCGCAGCATAACCACTGTAAATAAAAGTAACAGTTCATTTATTCCTTTTCTTCATTTAAATTCAAGAGCAGAGCAGAACCTGCTGATTTTTAGTTTATACAGCATCTCACTTTATTAATAACACTCATCAATATTGAGCAGTGCTCATCTAGATGTAATGAAATAAGAGATTAATATAAATAAAGGGACATAACAGAGGATCAACTATCAAGTTATTAAAATAACTATTCAAGAACGTATCTTGAACATATTATGATACATGTGAAGTAGAGAAAAATTCTACTATAGCATGAAGCAGAACAGGTGATAGTAAATCCTTTGCGGAACAGGACATTGTCTGTCCCAGGTTTTACTCCCAAGGTGCTGGTACTCATTTGTGCCTTAGCCGAGTGAAGGAAATGCATGTTCATGGTATTGCCAGGACTCAAAATCCAAAATCTAGCCAACCATTAAGGTCACTGACATCACACACAAAGTATTATGAATGTGTGTGTGCTGTTGTAATGGTCACCAACACCAACGGAGCAGAATCCAATGACATCAATGCTGACTATCTGAATGGGCACAGCATCTATACACCACCTCTCCAAATAAGGCATCTTTGCAAACATACAAGCTAGCTGATAGGGATGACCTACAGTTATGATGGTCTCTCGTCAAAAGAATACACACAGGCACAAGTTTTTGGTGAGAAATTTTTTAATTCACTTTAGATAGCTGAGACATACCTTAAAAAAACTACAAATTAAAGGTTTCCTTTAAACACCAGACTAATGAAATTATGCACATTTTAGTTGTCAATAACTGACAACAAAAAATAAAGAATCACAATGTATACTTCAGATGTGATCATATAAATTTTAACAAAATTAAACTAAAGTAAGCTCACCACGAAAAGTCAAGTCCTGATTATTTCTATGACAAAGTGTTGTAGTTTGCTATTATTTTACACAATGCCTTTGCTTCTGACGATTCTGAATAGACTAAGCTACCCATTTCACTGCTGGGTCGACAGGATATTTATATATATAATATATCTTATAAACAGTAAAACGTTATAAATTTGAAAAAAAAAAATTGATTAACCAAATCTTGCAAAATTGTATTATTACCATCATTTATAACACTGAAACATAAGCAGTATTATACATATATATGTTACATACAATCTACCACCGTTAATCTGACACTGCCCGTCGCCATAAAAAATGTTGGATCAGACGGTTTGTCGTATTAGCGAACGTGCATTTTACAGAGACAGGCTTGCAGATCCTGAAACCTCAGATAGTGTATAATTGTAACGGATTTAAACACTCATTATAGGTTTATACTATTTCAAGAGTGAACTATGCTTGAAAATTCGGACAAATCAGATAAAAATGAATAAGATTAATGCAAGAAAGAGGAGATACAATATAGTCAGAGTCACACACATAAACATAGAGAGACAGAGAGGGAGAGAGGAGAGGAGAGAGAGAGAGATTGACATTGAGAGAGAGAGAGAAGAGAGAGAGAGAGAGATAGAGAAAGAGAGAAGAGAGACATAAATAGAGAAGTGCAGGGGGAAAGAGAGCAAGAGACAGACAGAGACAAGAGAGATAGAGAGATAGGGGAGGGAGATAGAGAGAAAGGGAGGGAGAAAGAGAGAGAGCGAGGGAGAGCAGACAGAGACAAGAGAGAGGGAGATGAGATGGAGGGGGAGGGGAAGGAGAGAAATAGACAGCGAGAGAAATAAATAAATAATCAATAAAAATAGAGAGAGAGAGGAAAGAGAGAGCAAAAAAGAGAGAGAGAGAGAGAGAGAGAGAGAGAGAGAAAGAGAGGGAGAGAAAGAGAGATAAAGAGATTCATTGAAATATAAATGATCAATAAATGAATAAATAACTAAGGGTGAATAAAGGAAACAGCAAGATGAAATATAAGTAAAAGAAAGAAGTAGGACCTACCAGCAACACCTGCCAACAGCCCATGACAGATATTCATTACGGATAGGCGAGCAGCCCTGGCTGTCTCTGCCTGTCCTCAGAAACGGAAAAGCTGAAAAGACGTCACTGATGAGTCCATACCCGTTTATTACCTGCCTCTCACCTCAATTCAAGGCTCATTTCAAACCACTAAACTTGACACTCGGTTTTTGTGGTAAACATCTAACAATGCATGTGTATTCGCTATTTGACAGGTCATTGTTGTTTTAAAGTTTCTGATTGCTCTGAAATATTTTGGGAAATATTAATTTGGATTAACGGTCAACTTAATAACTATAAATATAAAGTACTGAATTGTTGTTGAAAATGAGTGTCAGGAGCCAGGATAAAGAATTGTTGGAGAGAGATATTCCCAATGACTATCAGATTAGACTATGTCAGACTAACGGCGGTCAGATTAACGGTGGTAGACTATTATATACAATTCTGAGTTGGTCAAATCTTTTGTGTGTCAAAGGCTCTGTTTCCAGGCCATAAACACTAACAAAGCTTTGCATGTTGTTTCTAAATGATTCCAAGATCGTTCTCATTACAGAAAATGTAATGTTTCCCTGTAGAATTTTCATTCACTGTAGCTGCTATTTTAAACATGCTCTATAACTAAAATGTTGGAATAGTATTGTTCATGCCCTTCGCATTAACCTCAATGTCAAGTACTGACTTGATCTTATAATCATACTTGATATCACCCAGGGTATAGCATGCTTGTAACATAGATATTTATGAAAGTGAACAATAAGAAATACAAAACTAAACATCAGTCTAAAAAAATTTCTTTCATGTCAAAAATAAGAGAGCTGAAAGCATTAAATACAGTAGGAATTATTTATTGTATACATTCCTTAAAAAAAAGCGATTTGTCCTTGACATTTAATAATTATTTTCTTCTGGTGCTTCCGCAACCAAGTGTATAGCTATATACTTGTATGTGTGTGCCTGATACATATGTGTCCCTGTGTACATTTATTATATTATTTATTCTATATATAAAGAAAGATATAGATATATATCAGCTGATAAATAAATAGATACATATATAGGAAATCAGATAGAGATAGATAAATAGACAGATAGATAGATAAAGAGACGAATGGTTTGATAGATAGATGGATTTATACTGCTTTGATTGAATTCAATGCTTATTGGTGGAATATATTTCATCCATGAATTCCTGTGTATAATAAATTAAGTTTTTATTTGTCATTATGTAACCATGACCACACCAAATTCTCTGTTCAGAGAAAAATAAAGGATTCTAATATATCTAGAGGTAAAAAAGAAATTACCTGAGATGAGTCACACATCCTCTTGACATGGGAAGAACAAATATGGGTGTCGAAACTCGTATGGGCTTGAAAGTAAATTTACAACCAAAGCAAAGAGCACTTTCACTGAAGAATGAAACTGAGATGATTGGTCGCTCAAAAAATGTGACGTGGATCAATGTGTGACACGATACAACCTCCTGGCTTGTAGTCATTGATAACAGCTGAATTAACAAAACCCTGAGGAATTACTTTTGCATCACATAAAGGTTTGATCACTAGACGATGTATCCATGATGGTATCTCATCAACTTCACCTTTGTTGTATAACCGTTCACTTCCTGGACCTCGTTTTCAAGTTGTGATCCATAAGTATATCCTTCACCAAAGAAATATTTATTTCGAAGGGGTGCCCTGAGGATACAAGTAAATCAAATATTGTTACTTACAAGTTATCTGAAATGATTTAGTTTTACTATAATAAAGGAGGACTCCCCATCGTCGGGCACACAGGGTAATTTTTGTCAGGATGAAATGCCAAAGGGACCTAACTTTTTTCAGGGTTAGGGATGGTGATAGTGTGTGCCGACTCTGCAGTCCTTCCTATAATATGTCATCTGGTTTAGAAGTAAGGTTCATGAATTCATGGCAACAACCATTCAGAAATAATTATTGTGCATTACATTGTAAAGTTTACATCTCCTTCAAGCTTAATACATGACACAAATGCGTATACATTTGAAAATTTTCAATTTGTTATGCTGTGATATTTGTATTTGCTTGATATTTGTCAACTTATCTATAATTCTCAATTCTCATTTTAGATTTCATCTGAAGACTTTCCTCAATACATTACTTTGTCACAAAAATGCACGGTCCATGGGTGACCTGAAGTATTTTTTTGCTTTTGAGTTTAAGGTTTTTGCTTTTAGTATGTACATGAGTAACTGTCAAAATACAGTCATCCTATATCTTTGAAAAGTTTGTAGCATCTTTGGTTGCCATAGAAAAGGCCGCCATCTTGAATTTTGACTCAATTTTCAAAATCTATCTCCTCCCTTAGTTATGAATATAATCACTCAAAACCTGTGCAGATCGTCTTTTCCATTCAATATCTAAAGAGTGACATCAGGTTTTTTCGATATTTTGGATAGTTTTTTTTTAATGAATTTTTTGAAAATACTATATCATGAATGTACAAAAAGGTCTTTTTAATACAAAAAACAAAAAAATTCCTCAAAAACTTTACAATATTATATATTGTTTTTGAAACGACCTCATTCTATTAACATTGACAAGAGGAACATGTGTGCCAAATAAAATACAAATCGTTCGGTAAATGGCGGAGGAGATAGAACTTAAGTGTGAAAAAACAACATTTCGAGAAAAATGTAAGTAAAAAAAAATCAAAAGAAAATAACACAAAACAAACGCTTCAGACGGTTTCCTTGTTGTAACAGCCTTCTTACTCTTTCGACAGTCTCTGGCATTGTTACTTATCTAAATAGGATTATAAATCTAGACATTTTCTGCCATGAAGTTGTAGATAAATGATCGTTCTACCCGAATATGCAAAGAACAAGAAATCAACCTTTTGGTCCAAAACTCGCCAGTCCAGGTGCCATTTTACTCATTAGTTAATTGTAACCTTTTTCCTTCAATTGTTTTCTTCAGCACTTCAAACAACTTTGCAGTTTGAGTTAAAATTACATGCGAAATATGACAATAAGTGACAACTCCACTAATAAAGACAGAACAAACACGTGACATCAGCTAGTGCTAACTGGCATCTTTTTGAAATTTCAAATAAATAAGAGTTTTACTCTGTTCCCTTATTGTGTCGATGCATTTGTAATTTATATACATTTCGCACGTTCATTGTAAAATTTTTGCCTTGATTGATACTTCCTTTTATTCATTCTCTATCATTTCTTCTTTCTAGACCCAGTGAGATATAGATCTAGTCTTATAGTAATCCTTTTTTTCGATCTGATCTTGTTTCCCATACTCTCACCTCTATCTCTCCCTTTCTTTCTTCCTTGATTTTTTTCTTCCTTCCTTTCTTTATCTCTCTCCTCCCTACCTCCCTCCCTCCCCCTTTACACCTACAGATGATTCGACAAACTGTACCATATCGAAAGGATGGCGGAATCCTTTCAACTTTTTGATAAACCTGAGCGTGAAACGAGCGATCCTCTTGAGATCGAAGGTGCCAGATATCTGGCGAGAGCGAGATATTTTCCCCGCAGGCGAACTCAAGGAGTGACTTCTTTGATGTTGCCAGTCTAAAATTACCTAAATATTAGTCAAATCAGAAATAATGATTTTCTTGAGAGCGACCCAAAATTAGTGAAAATCACGTGGGGGAACGCAATTTAATGCCTGATTACCAAGTTAAAATTTTTATGTGTGTTTTGTTTTGTTTTTGTTGACGGTTTGAATTTCGCACAAACTAGCTCCAACTAAACTACAACAGTCCAAGGACTGAAAAGTTTAAAGATAAAAACTGTTCGTCTGAACGGAACTTTCTCGTCGACAAATTGTTAGTTCAACGATGACCCAGATCTTGCGTCTGTCAACTGTTTACGTTTAAAGGCCCATATCTCTCTCTTCTCTCTATCTCCTTCTCACCTTTTATTATTTTCATATTTTTTATTTCATTCTAGATCTGAACCTTCCATTCTCGCTCATTCTTCACATAACCCTTTACTACGTTTCTTATTATCATTGTCTTTTTCTTTCTTCCTTCCTCCTGTTTTTCTGCTAACATCACATTGTAACTGTAGCAGGTTTCACAAATGGTCCATCCTCATTTCCCTCTTTTGTCAAAATGTACATGTTATATTTATTACAAGTGTTATATACCATGTTAAAGCTTAGAACATGAGGATTCCAGATATATGATTTAAGAGATAGCAAAGGACTGTGAGAAGTAGTAAATTTAAATAAGCTTTTAAATTAAAAGTCACATTTTTCAGTCAAGGGGCATAACATTGAAAATTCTAGGTCCAATGCCAGTGACGTAATGTTACGCAGAACTGCACAGGGTCCGTCGACCGAGGTTTCCCTGGCATTTATTTAGTGACGTAATGTTTGGGCATCTGGTTTGGAGAGCTCCCTGACTTTTCACTAGTTCTCAATAAGATGTGAAGTCTGTGTTTGTGTTTGTGTTTCCCAACACCTCGGGGGTGGAGGTCCACGGCCGGTGCCTTACCGTTGATCAGATGACTCGTGCGTTCCGGATCGTGTGGATGAATGAAAACCGATGCTTTTGTCCCATTTTTTGTAAAATTCTGTGACTGTACGCCTTTTATACTGTCCTTATTCGTGTTACGGTTTATCGTGTGTACCATTCTGCTGAAATCGGTAAGTAAACTTCACGACATATATATAACGAAGAGGATGCGATACGTATAGGCCGATATTTGCCAATAACAGAGAAAGAGAGAGAGGGAGGGAGAGAGAGACAGAGAGAGGGACCATTCTGCTGAAAGAGAGAAAGAGAGATGGAGAGAGAGAGAGAGAGACGTAGAGGCCGAGATTTGAGAGAGAGAGAGAGAGAGAGAGAGAGAGAGAGAGAAAAGAGAGATGGAGAGAGAGAGAGAGAGAGAGAGAGAGAGAGAGAGAGAGAGAGAGAGAGAGAGAAGGGAGGAGAAGGACGGAGGGAGAGAGAGAGAGAGAGAAGGGAGGGAAGGACGGAGGGAGGGAGAGATGAACCAGCAACAAAACCTCACCGAAAAGAAAGTGCTTTTGACGACAATGGTTCTGAAAATTTTAATTCTCATCCTGTTCATTGTTCATCCGATATATATATATATATATATATATATATATATATATATATATATATATATATATATATATATATATATATATATATTATTACTCACTCAATATTTTTGCATTGAATTTGAATACTAAACAGCTTTTTTTATTCTTAAACTTAAATTCAATATTTCCAGGCCTTCTCAAAATATCAATGAATTAAACTGTGGGAAGGCCTACAACATAACATAGTAGTATCTACTGTACTACTGTAAGCTTTATAAATAATTTATACATCTGTTAAACCTTTTTTTGGTTATTTTTAAGCACATTGCGTTTGATAAGCATATTACAAACAGCTACATGCTCATCTGATTACAGGATGCGAATAACAATAATTGTATTCGCATCCGGGATGTGAATAACGACAGCCTTTCACAATATTATATTTTTTATATCTGCGATGTCAAAGCTATACATGGACCAAATGTTAAGAAGATTCATCAATTAGACTTTGAGAAAGATTAATTGAAGAGTTCAAGTTATCATTGGGTCCCATTTTTGTGAAACCTGCCTTGTGTGATGCCTGAGGTAGTACTTAAATCTAAATTCTAGATATTTCTCATTTGTTGTCTGACGAAGGGTTATACCCGAAACGTAACGTGTTTGTTCTGTCTTTATTAGTGGAGTTGTCACTTACTGTCATATTTCGCCTTTGACTTCACTCCACTGTCGCCCCTTATTATTAATTACATTTACATTGCATAAAAAAAATGTTTCTTCAACCCGCTTGTCTTCCAATTAATTCAATATGAATATCATTAGACCTATGTCATTCCTCCATACCTGTCAACGGTGTGTTCCTTGTATATACCCAGATCACTCAGCTGCACAACCTTGTCAATTTTCTTTTCGATCTCTTTGCACTGACTCTCAGTAAACAAGTGATGCTGATCAATTCCACTTTTGACTTTCTGCAACTCTTCTTCTCGTTCTTCGGTGTTGTAGCTATCATATTTAGACTTAGGTGTTTTCTTCCGTGATCCTGATTTTTTGGAACGTTTTGGCTTGATTCGTTTTTTGATCACTAGAAGAGCGGTGGAGTTTCTCCCGAAGATCGTTAGTGGGTTGCTGTGTCTCCATGATTGTTTGACTTTGCAGCACCAAATGTTATTTTTACGTCGGGGTGATTTCTTGTCAAGGGAAGGAACTTGTGGGGGCTTTAAAAGGTTCTATTTCGCCCATATGAGCATTACTCTGTTATGCAACAGGTTCTTATTCATTATTCATAGCCATGGAGAGTGTAAAAACTCGTCAGTAGGTTAAAAGGAGTTGATGAAAAGAAAACAGACAGACTACAATAAGCACCTACGCACAAACTCATATGAATGATTTCAATACAGTAAAATGGTGATTTCGGAGTGTAATCTATGCTTGACTGGGGGGAGGGTGAAGTATTGCGGTATGTTTATTATTGAAGCGTATCCCTTGATAGTTTTGTACATTTGGGTGAGGCGTGCCTGTTTCTTTTGTGTCTCGAGAGGTTTCCATTTTTGATGGTACATGGCTGGAGTCACGTAGCCTGGTTCAGTGGTTCTCTTGCTCGGCAGTTGGTATATATGGTAGCAAAATCGGGCTACTCTTTTTATAATTTTTCTATCATGAAAGTATTGATATTATTAATATGACTTGTAAGTGAGGGTTCCATGCGTTGCTTGCATACTCCAGTAAAGGGAATATAAATATATATGAAATGCCTAATAGAAATAAAACAGGATAAAAAAGAGAAATTTTCGGGTGGCTCATCGTTCTTCAGCAACACAGAAAAACATCAAAACAATTGCTAGGAGACAATGTTAAACGGATCTAATGATGCCAAAGGGTGGCGAATGATGCAATGACCCATCGCGCAATTTCCGTTAAAAGAGCATGCCTCGTATCAAATACTTCTTTCTTTCTTTCTTTCTTTATCAATCCCCATTCTACCTTTCGGTGTATGGGTTCAAATACCCGAGATGATCATTCTTCAGGATGCTCTGTCCTGACATTTTCTGTTTCCTTCCAAAAATGTTAAATTTATATGCTTCAATGCCCATTTTATATGTTCTTCCCTCTTTCTCCGAGGTCTGCCTTTTGGTCTTTTATCTTGAGTTTAACACTGTATACTGATTTAGCTATTATATTGTCATCCATTCTGTTTACATGCCCAAACCATCTCAATTGATTCATTTCTATCTTAGTTTTTATGCCATCTACTTTGGTTTGATCTCTTATTGTTGTGTTTCTGATTTTGTTTCTTTTAGTTTCCCTACTACTCTTCTTAGATATTTCATTTCAGTTGCCTGTACTCTACTGTATTCTCTACTGTCTAAAGTCCAGGTTTCACTGCCATAGAGGAAAGTAGGACAATAAACTGTGTTGTATACTGCCATTTTGGTTTTTGTTGACATTTCTTGTTTACCTACAAATGCCTTTCCTAGATGGTTATATATTGCACTTGCCTTTTTGGATTCTCTGGCTGATTTCTTCTCTTAGTTTTCCCTCTGAGTTAATCATTAGTCCAAGGTAATTGTAGCTGTGAACTTGTTCTAAATTCTCCCTGCCCAATTTAAGATTTTGTGTTTTAGCTTCCCTAGTTACTAGCATTGTTTTGGTTTTCTTTGCATTTACTCTCATTCCTCTTTTATTTAGTTCATTGTTCATAATGTTCATATTCGACTGAAGGTCATTTTCTGATTTTCCAAACAGAACTAAATCATCGGCAAATGAAAGCATTGATACATTTACTGGTTTGAGCTTCCACATACCTACATTCATTTTCTTCATTTTTGAGGATGCTTTTACGACTGAATCCATAAATGTGATAAACAAAAGAGGACTTAGGCTACAACCCTGTCTTACCCCTATATCCCCATCAAATTCTGCAGATATGTTTCCAGCTACTCTCATTGCACATGTTGGTAAAAACATTTATTGTAAAAACGAAAATTAATGACAACTCCACTAATTCTATTAAATTTTGATCTTTCTACATATTGTGTTCTTTTAATTTTGAATGCCAATTTTAGTTCGTCCCTCCTCAAAGTGTCAAATGCCTTTTCTAAGTCTATAAAACACAGGTGCAAGTCAATGTTTCTCTCAAAGAATTTTTCTATTATTTGTCTAATTGTAAATATGTGGTCTTGTACACTTCTTCCTGGTCTAAATCCACTCTGATGTTCTTCAATCTGATCCTCTACTCTTTTCCTTAGTCTCATTTCCAGTATCCTGGCATACACTTTTCCTGGTACGCTAAGCTAGTGATATCCCTCTATAGTTTGAGCATTCCATAGTTGATCCTTTCTTATGTATTGGTACTACCGTTCCCTTTTTCCAGTCGTCTGGCACCTGTTTGGACTTCCATGCTTGTTGGCATATTGCATGTAGTAGTTTGTCTGCCTCTCTCCTTGGTTTTTAATCATTTCTGGATAAACTCAATCTGCTCCTGGGCTTTTCCTAATTTCACTTTTCTTATAGCTGTTTGGATTTCTTCCATTGATATATCTACATCTTCAGCTTTCTGCTCTGGATTATTGTTACTCTTACTAATTGATCTTTACTCCTTGTTTCATATGTTCTGGAGGGATTATGTGATTGTTGAAAACACTTTCTCCATGTTTCCATGATTTGGCTGTCTTCTTTCATTATTTCTCCTTTGGCATTCTTAATTTGTCGTATTGGGCATGCTTTGGTCTTTCTCATGCTCTTCATTGCCCCCCCCCCCAGAACAGCTTTTGATTTCCTTGATAGCTTTCTTGAAGTTTTGTCCAAAATTGTTCTGTTTCACTTTCCTAACTTCCTCTTTGGCGATAGTTCTTTTATTCACGTAATCTATCCTATCCTCTGGTCTCTTTGTTTGCAAGTATTTCTTCCAGGCATCCTTCTTTTCTTTGATCTTAGTCTTGACATTCTCATTCCACCATGCTGTTCTTTTCCTATCTCCTTTAATTTGTTTCCTACCACATATCTCTTCAGTACAACTGAGGAGTGTTTCTTTATACATTTGCCACTTTTCTTCTATTGTGCTATCATTCAGATCCATCTGCCTTTCACTGATAAATCTTTTTATCCTAGATTGGTATACCTGTTTTACTATTGGTTTATTTAGTTCCTCTATTTTGAGTTTAGTACTAGCTTTCTTCTCTTTCCTTTTCTGTTTGTTTTCTTCAGTCAGTAATCTCATTTTGGCAATCACTAAGTGATGATCACTAAATATTTCTGCTCCTCTGTTTACTCTTGCATCCAATGTACTGTAAAAAAGGGAGCTGCTAACTATTATAATGTAGTCTATCATTGACTTTTCACACCTGTCTTCATTTACTCTTGTATATTTGTGGATATCTTTATGAGGAAAAAAGGTGTTGGCTATTTTCATGTTATTCTTTAGGCAAAAATCTATTAGTCTCTCTCCATTTGGAGAAGTTGTTGTCTCTCATTCTTTACCTATTAGTATTACTCCTTCTGGTGTTTCTATATTGTTGCCTACTCTAGCGGTTTAAATCTCCTAAAACCATTAGTTCCTGTTTGGGTTTAAGATTCTCTGCAGCTATTTGTAAATCGTTTTCGAAAATATCTTTTTCTTCTTTAGTTGCGTCTTCATTTGGTCCATAAGCTATTAATAATTTAATTTCTCTTGTTTTTGGTTTAATATTTTCCTCTGTGGGCTTATAAATTTCCAGCTTTCTAGTAGCTTTCCATGCCTTTTATAGGAGCACTAGGAGGCCTACTCCTGCTCTAGCTCTATCTTTGACATCTACTCCTGAGAAGATTGAAATATTATTTGGTCCTACATTTTCTATTCCTTGTCCTTTTTTCTTTGTTTCTGTAATGCCAAAATGTCTACTTTGAATTTTTCCATTTCTTGAACTAATTCTAATTCTTTTCCATTTATTGCCCTAACATTCCATTCCAAAAATCACAGTCCGTGTTCGTTTCCATTTTCGTCGTTGAAAGATCAAGTTGGGTATATGACATTTATTTCTCTGAATCAGTTTGGGTTTCAATAAGCAGGGGATTAGCTCACTGAACCCTAGGTAGATGGTGGGGCTGCCACCTTGAGGCCCCCTACCAGGCCTTGTTATTTTCTGTCAGTGTTAGGGTCAACTCCCTTAGCCTTTGGTCATTCAAGACCAGCGTGCAAGGCAACAGGTTGTTATTTTCTGTCAGGGTGAACTCCTTTAGCCTTTGGTCAGTCAAGACTGACATGCAAGGCAGCAGGTTGTTTTCTGTCAGGGTTAACTCCCTTAGCCTTTGGTCAGCAAAGACAGACCTGCCAGGCAACAGGAGACTCGTGGAGGACGGGATCATCTACTCCTCGTACAGGCTGGTCTTGAATGACCAAAGGCTAAGGAAGTTAACCCTGACAGGAAATAACAAGGCCTGGTAGGGGGCCTCAAGGTGGTAGTCCCACATCTACCTAGGGTACAATGAGGTAATCCCCTGAGACATACCAGTACACAGAATGAGAGAAAAGTGAACAAGGAAAACACAGACTGACGGATAGGAGAGAGAGGAGAGAGAGAGAGAGAGAGAGAGAGAGAGAGAGAGAGAGAGAGAGAGAGAGAGAGAGAGAGAGAGAGAGGAGAGAGAGAGAGAGAGAGAGAGAGAGAGAGAGAGAGGAGAGAGAGAGAGAGAGAGAGAGAGAGAGAGAGAGAGAGAGAGAGAGAGAGACTTGAGACAGACAGACAGACAGACAGAGACAGAGAGAGATGAGGTACCATACAGATAAGGAGAATGACCATACCGGTACCACAATGCCTACCATTATGACTAGTGGTATAGCAGTTTGCTGCAAGGCCATGAGGATGGCACGTACCCCAGAAAACCTGTGTCGTGCACCATTTGGCCGACGAGGCCCTGTTGCACATGAAATCTGCCGCGCAGGTGCTATAACATGACTGACAGCAGTGACTGACAGAGATGTCTAAGACACCTCGGTGGTCACTCGAGTTAAAGTGGGAGGAAGAGGTGAGAACTGCCAGAGAAACAGTTTTTTATGTCATTAAGATGTTGAGTAAACCGGCCGGCTAAGCGAAGGCCCGTTTCCCCAATGTATTTCATAGGACATCGTTTCCAAGAATTGGTGTAAATAACATTCCTGCTGGTACTTGGTAAAAGTGAAGTCTGAATTGGCTTAAAGTTCACAGTTGGAAAAGGATATGGAGACCACTTCCTCAACATATGGGCAGGTATTGCAATGTGTCCTACCATACTGGCGGGTACCCGTGTGGGAAGGAGTATGTATTCTGCTCCGGACCAAGAGATCGCGAAATTCCTGTCTCACCTGTAAACAAAGAGAGGCGGGTCAGAGAACATCTCTCTTGTGAATGGATCATTCTGTAGGATAGAGAAATGTTTTAATATGCAGTGTTGTGATGTATACCTGGAACTTCGTCATAATCGTCCGTCGTCGACGTGACTAGGTGCTGATCCACCTACCTGGACCTAGGGGTAGACTTATCTTGAAAAAAAACCCAACCCCTCCTGTTGGGGACAAATCTATGACCTCTTGATTAAAAACGAGAAGCCAACACCTTACCCCTAGACCACAGAGTCCCCTAATTGACCATGAAATTAATCTCATTTTCATCTTCTGTTTTTCATGTTTAGTCTATGACTTTTTTTTTACTAGTCTATAAAACGAAAGAGACATTGACAAAATGATATGAAAGTTGATGATGAATGATGGTTTCTAAAAGCTTCTTTCTCTTTTGAATATTTTATGTACCAGTGTGTGAATGTATGTGTAGTTAAATTCCTTTTTAATCTCATTTGTTTGTACATGATGTAAAACTAATGGAAAAATACAAAGCTGATGTAATATCGAAATTATGTACTGTAATTGAAAACTTCAAATATACATGTACATTATTCATCATAAAGTAATTTTGAAAATCTGTCCAGCCCTAGCTGTTTCATTGAAATTTCCACCCTCTACATGTGGTGACCTCAGGGTGAATTGAGGAAACAGCAAGATGAAGATAATCGAAAGAGTAAAAGTTAAAAGTAGTAAAGAAATAGGATCTACCACGCCATCCACCAACATCACCCGCTGGTTGTTTCAAAACAAAATCTCCCCAACATAGTTATTGGATGAAGAAGGCTCATCATCAACTGCATATTCCAAAGGACATTACATCCCTGACAACACCTCTGAATGTCTCTCTGTCTTGTGCAATTCTTCCTGCCTCTGTTACTATTTTTGTTTTTCCAAAAGCATTCTCCATAATATCTTTCTCCTATCGTCTGTATGGCTTCGCTGTTTCTTTTCCCATTTATTTCGCTCTCCTGGACCTTCATAATGGTTTTGATATAGCCAAAGTAATTTCAATTTTTAGGCTCTGACAAACTGTTCAGCCATCCTTCCTTTGCCTGCAATTCTTCTCTTATGGATGTGTTGGTTTTGTGTTCAGTCCATGGAACTGGGAAGTAGGCTGAATGATTCAAATATAATAATAATAATAATAATAATAATAATAATAATAATAATAATGACAATAATATTATTAATAATAATAATAATATTAAAAACAAAGCACATCACTATTACTAATACTACTAATACGACAGCACAGTACAATTTAAAAAACCACACAACCATATTCATTTCAACTCCAATTTCATTTATTCGGTATTCAGTCAGTGGACTATCAAACCCATAACTTCTCATAAGAAGGGAACAAAAACAATTGCCCACAGCCTTGCAATAGTGTAAATAACGGTACCTTTCATTTACATTCCACGTACTTCCAACAACAAAACTAAGACATCAAAAATCCAGAATCTTTTTAAAGAGAAACCTTCAACAATAAAGACTGACATAAACATACTTCATTTTGATCACTCCTTGATCCATGCTTTGTGCAAAATTAGGTACATATGTTATTAAAAGATCAAATTTGTAAGATCGATGGATAAACATTCAAAGACTTGTTTAATTTGAATTAGCCCTGTCAACCATATCATAGATATATGTGCCAATGTCATTGATCTCAGGATGAATTAAGAGGAATCATGATGATAAACAACTGCAAAAGGATGAAAAAGTAGACCTATTCATAGCATCACATCTATTAATCAACCGTTAGCATAAAAACGATGAATTAACCCTCAATCTGGCCTATATAAACTTCTGTGGCGGCCATGTTCATTATGGCAATTAGGGGGTGGGAAGTAGTATTGGTAGTAGTAGAAGTAGTAGTAGTCGTAGTAGTAGTAGTAGTAGTAGTAGTAGTAGGAGAAGTAGGAAGAGAGGAGAATGAAGGCTTGACAATACATCACGCATCCGTTCAGGTTTCATTAACTTAGGACTACACAGAGTGAATTTGTCTTTGTTTAATTAAAATTTACCCTGTCCACCATTGTGGTGAATTCAATCTCAGGGTGAATTAAGTTATTAGAGGAACCAGCAAGATGAAAGAGAGGTGAAAGAGCAAAGGAAAGAAGTAGGACCTACGGCGGTGCCCGCCACAGAGTGAGAGAAGAGTGATGAATTACTCATGGGGATGAACATGACACTGACACACAGGACACTGATGCTTTTGTGTCTGTTTGATTCTGCAATGTTGGTCCAAGCTTCACTCAGTGTATATTTGTGTATGTGCATGAAGAACAAGATCAATTTTGAGAATCCCTTTTTCTTTTTTCTAACTTTGCGAAAAGCATCTAGAACTAAAACAAATGTCATAAAAAGTCTAGTAGCATATCAATTAAGTTAAAACTCATTGACAATAGAACATCTTTACCAGATCGATGGAACCACTACAACCAACACAAACTGAAAGCATGTATTCAACGATGAAGGCCTAATAATGGACCGGATGAAACTGAATTCAGCATTATTGTTTGATGCAACAGCTACCTGGTTTTGTGGTCAGTAGGAAAAGAGGAATGATATATCAAAGAAATGCACATGGTCTTCTTACTTCATTCTCTTTCTTATATATGTCATCCTCCCTCCTATTTTAGTCTGACTAATACTGATAGAGTAAAGTCACAACTACGACTAAAATCAACAGATATTTATAAGCAGTATTATAAGATCAAGGACACTTATGCTGGAGGTGACATATTTACTGGAACCAGAGTCAAGTTTTAAAATCCAATCAATTTTCATTCGCTAACGTATCTGTAGTAACAAAATGTGAATCATCTAAAACTTTGATCTGTTGCTTTAGTACCACATCCATTCCTCTGAACAGGAAGTATGCTTCAATCTTTTTTCCAGCCAGCATATGGGGATACCAGTCCACATCATCAGGTTACATTTTATCATATGGAATAGCATCCTCCTGGAACCACTGAGGGCGCATTTCTGTCAATGAAAAGAGAAGACAATTTTAAACTATTCCTATCAATGAGGAATGATTTCTTTAATTTCTCATTCAGTCACCATAACAATATATCTAAAATATGCCTTCTTTACGTACATACTACAAGGTACAATCTTACTTTTTGCTTGTTCCATTGAAATTTACCGTCCATCATATGTGGTGGTCTCAGGGTGAATTAAGAGGAAACAGCAAGATGAGAGATAAGTGAAAGAGTAAAAGGAAAGAAGTAGGACCTATCTGCAGCACCCGCTAACCACCATTCCATTACAATAAGAGACACGTCACCATGGCTTGTGCTTATAAATTCCCCATATGATATAAAGATTTATGTAAAGTTATCATTTGAATAATATCTTAAACATTCTCTGCAAAAAACTAATCAACTTTCTAGGGCATTTTATAATTTGTAAATTATAACTGAATGTAAATTAAAGAAAACGCAAAAGACAAAACTAAATCCCAAGGCATATTATATGTCATCACAATAATAGCATACTGGGTATATATGCATGTATGTACTGTGTGTATCTATTGTTGTTGTATGAGGTGTGTTCACAGTGAGTTGTCACATGATTTTCTTGAATTCATGTACACTCAAACCTCATTGGCTTGATCACAGATAAAGGAGTCAAACACACACTACACCCACACAAGCATCACTGCCATGTGTGCCTTAGCACTTACACTTATTGAAATGACACTGACATTAGTGACACAAGGCTTCTTCTTTATGAGTGACATTGGCATAAGCCCAAATTGCATCATCCTACCATTACCAATAGCTTGGCGGGGTAGGCATGGCTATGATTGGGTCCAAGTAAGTGGCAAAGATTAAGTTTCACAGCAGTGCCACAATCTAGGCTAATCCATTAGGGGTGTTTCTGTCAATGTTTTTCTCTCAAGACTGCATTTATAAGAGACCTTTTGATCCTACTGCATTAAATGAATTTCTATATAATACTACAAAAAGCCTTTTCACATGCAGTAGTAGGCCTACATTGTCTTGTCAGTGATTGTTTTTTTCTTCTACTGATTAGATCTAGTTAAATACTGCTTATCCCTTCATTGTAATGCTTAAAGAGGGTATTTTCATTGTAATGCTTAAAGAGGGTATTTTCATTATAATGCCAATCCCTTTGTAACCCCGAGTTACCACTGGCACAACAGTTGGCGGTATAACAAGGTTTGAGTGCATGTGCTGTACTGGTTTATTTAATAAAGAGTGACTTCAATTACAGTAGGCAGTTGGCGTGCGCTGCTGGTAGATCCTATTTCTTGTGGAGGACCCTTAGGCAGGAAAGGGTTAATTCATCCTGAGATCACAATTATGGTGGACGGAATACATGTCAATTAAACAAACAAACAAACTTAAAATGCAGGGCTTGACAAGACAACACCTCTGCTGGTTCCTTCAATTTCATTGTCATATTCTTTATAATTATATCTGATCTGTTTTTGCTTTGAATCACGAAACAGTTGAGCCTCTATTGAACAAAAAGAAGAAATTTTATGTTATTGCAGTGCGTAATTATTATTAAATATAAAAATACCTTCAGTTTCAATTGGATTGCCTGAGAAGTCAGAAGTAGAGAAAACATGTACATCCATAATGACAGGATCATTTTCAAATTCAAAATCAATGTGTCCTACTTTCTCAAGAGAATTTGCAACAACACCAGACTCCTCCAAGAGCTCTCTGAGAAAAAAAAAGGAGGGTAGGGATAAATAAAGTAGCCGTAAATGTAAAAGTTAAAATGAAGTGTTTAAATTGGAACACATCCATAGATCAAAAGTTTCTTTTAAACATGAATGAGTATATGTACGTAAGAACATTTTTATTATTCATATCATTTATGAGAACTTTTTGTTAAGAAAAAACACCTCCCAGACAACAAACACGCATAGCTGCCAACCTTTTCAGATTGAAAAACAAACTCTGACTGTGCTAACTGATTCTTACTTGCACAACGGCTCACAACATTCGGGAACACATTGATACTTTGTCTGCTGATTGTTGGCCTTACTGATGAAGCGCAACACTAGTTTTGCAATTTCAGAATGGCATCTCTGGATTTTCACCCCAAGTCTCTGCCGTTAACTTGAATAGTTTTCTCTATATTATATATACTTTTCAAGGTAAACACAGGCTTACAGAGTTCAAAGCAAAAAAACCCAACTAAATATGTTTATTTACGTACTGGTTGGCAACACTTATTCCGAAAGTCATGGAACTAGAGATTTTTCCCCAGATTAAACGTTTTTGGACAATGAAAAATGCAATGTCAATGATAGTGACAAATGTGCGAAGTGCCATGTCTTGGCCAACACAGCATGCATGGGAAATTTGCGTGAACGTTTTACTTGTCCACACATCGCATTTTTCTCAGGAAGGTGAGAAAGACAATAATAACTCAGGCAAGAAGGAAGCAGTAGAGATGGAGGAGGGTAGGGACAGCCATGGCATTTATAATGAAGAGACACCATATTGATTGACAGGGTCATTGCTTACTGTAAAGAGAGATTGGGTGGATGGTAGTGGCAGGGATAGAGCATGGTGGAGAGATATATCGATTGCATGAATGAGTGGTCTATCACCACATGGAATAACATGGTTTTCAGGAGAAGATTAATAACATGCTTATTGCGAACGTGCTTGAGGTCAAAATAGCGAAAAAATAAAGAAAGATGTTCTTTGGGATGCCATGATCATAAGGGCTAAATAAAAATGGAAAAGCAAGATCGATTTGTACTGAACATGAAATGAAGTGAATATGACCGTAGTCAAACGAAAAGTGAATTTTCTATTATCTTTATCCAGTGTAATGATTTATTATTTTCTCTTCAAAATCAGTAAGTTACACCCACTAATATTAATGTAAAACGTTAAGAACAATAAAAATATCTTGTGCCTTTCCAATCTCCAATATATATACTGTTACTCTGCTTTGTGGCTAATGACAACGCAAGCAGTAAACAGTCAAACGCGATATATGTAGAAATGATTGTCCTCACCACCTACCTGTCAAGTTAGATAGGGAGAATTTGCAGTGTCTTGGTACACACAGAACGTATTGCTCTTTAGTATGATGGTATTACATGTACAAGAACGCCTAGGGGTGGAGTTGTTAGTTTGCTTTGTTTTTCCCATCTAGTAAGTTCTAGGTTTGACTTATGCTGGCTTAATAAAAAAAAAAAATGGGCTGCAGGAAGAACATAAATTATTTCCGACTAAAGGTACATTTTAGATTAAACTAGAGAGAAATTTAAGATCACAGAGGGAAATTTATGTAGAAAAACTTGGGACTTGGCAAACCTTTCGGACTACTGTAAGTTTCGGACCAAGGGTCTTTTCAGTTTTTTTAAAGTAGATCTACTGCATTTCTTCCGAGAAATTTAGCATGTTTATGGAGAAATTATTCCAATTTGTGGGACAATATGAGCTACTGACACACATGTTTTGCAGGAAGGGGATTTTCAAATCAATCATTGAATCATGTAGAAAATTGCTTTGGGAGAGGGGAAAAGTAAATATAGTCTTACCAACTGATTTTTCAGGGAGGCAAAGAGAGAGAGAGAGAGAGAGAGAGAGAGAGAGAGAGAGAGAGAGAGAGAGAGAGAGAGAGAGAGAGAGAGAGAGAGAGAGAGAGAGAGAGAGAGAGAGAGAGAGAGAGAGAGAGAGAGAAGAGAGAGAGAGAGAGAGAGAGAGAGAGAGAGAGAGAGAGAGAGACAGACAGACAGACAGACAGACAGACAGAGACAGAGACAGAGAGAGAGAGAGAGAGAGAGAGAGAGAGAGAGAGAGAGAGAGAGAGAGAGAGAGAGAGAGAAAGAGAGAGAGAGAGAGAGAGAGAGAGAGAGAGAGAGAGAGAGAGAGAGAGAGAGAGAGAGAGAGAGAGAGAGAGAGAAGAGAGATTTTAAGCAAGCGGACAGATAGAAACTTACTGCTCAATATGAAACGTTATGACTAACAAAACATCATACTTGAACCATTCCATTCTTTGAAAACAAAACAATAAGCTACCTTTTTGCAGCTTCTAAAATCGTCTCTCCTTTTTCAACCTTTCCGCCAAAACCATTCCAACGCCCCTCTCCAAAACCTCTCTTTTTCATCCCAAGTAAGATTTTTCCTGTATCCCTCACAATCACCAAAGTTAATAATTTCCGAGAAGACATTTTCCTGAAATGAAAAAAGAAAAAAGAGTCAATTTGACTTTTATGCAAGCCATACAAAATTCTTAAGTGTAAGTAAAAATTTAAACATAATACGCCATACAAATGTACTACGAACACAATAACCCCCTCCCCAAAAAAAACAAAACAAACTCCTACAACAGCCTGAACTCAAACCCATCAAAAAACCCTTTCCCAAACCCTGAAAAAAATCGCCCTCAAAATTCAAGCTCAAGAACATGCCTCATGAAATTTGTTGATAAATGTAAAAAATTAAACTTGCATATATATATCAAATCCTTCTGTACCGTTCATAGCACAGGCAATAGTGGGATACAAAATCTTCCCTAAACATAATGCTAGTTTTCGCCATATTTATGTATCTCAAAACATATTCAAAGAAACACTGGCACCTTTACTTTACTTTTAGCATAGCTGCCATTGCCAACTTTATCAAATAAAATAAATAACAGACTCTGACCTTGCAAGCTACTTCTAATTTAAAACTAAATGTAATAGTAGTACATGTAGTAGAAAGTTTGCCGATCGACACTTTCAGGTGAAATGCGACATACGACTTTCAAAGAACATTGTCTCCAGACATTCACCTCAATGTCTCTGCAGTTAACTAAGGGGTTTCTAAAAATAAAAATAAATAAAGTTAACAATCATGTTTACTTTTCAAGATAAATACAGACCTCAGACTCAAAGTCAAAGCCACAAAAAGATACTGAAGCAAAACCGTGTTTCTATTGTCTTGACATTACAACGTGTAAGCTACATCTCATTTTTCAATGATTAGGTTGTAAATTAAATGCTGCGTAAAAGGAGGCGTAGCTTGATGGCATTGCTTATGTTTGAAAAAGGTTTAATCCCAAAATGTCGCAGGTTGATTCAGTTTTTATTGTAGAATGCCACTTCACCTTTCTTTGTTCTGTTATATTCCAAGTCCAAAATATCAAAACATAGATTTTATCAGCCGTGTTGGTAGTTTACTGTCATATATCATATTACTACTCCTTCTTCTTCATGAAGAATATGACAAAAAGTGATGTATTTATTAACTCTCTGGTTGTGGAGACAACTGTAAAATTAAAAATTCTGCTCCAAGTTTTACCCTAGCTCTGATTTTTTGGCAACATGCGGCAAAATAACAATTTATGACATAGACAAAAGAGAACTTTAATAGCTCTGAATACACATTTTCTAAGTATCGGATGCTTGGGTGAGAACAAATTTGGGTCTTGAGCCTTCTCATTTAAAATTTATAAAAAAGTTTCACATATCTTGATCACAAATCAAATAATTAATAACCCGAAGTATACACAACCGGGTAGTGGGCAGGTGCTTGGACCTAACGTGTCTTGCTGACTTGAGGTGGGGTTTTGGCTGAGCAAAGGCTTAAGGAGAACGCTGACAGAAAATCACAACCTGCTGCCTTGCAACTTGCAGGTTGGTCTTGGCTGACCAAAGGCTAAGGAAGTTAACCCGACAGTAAATCACAACCAAGGCAGCCCCACCACCTACCTAGGGAAACTTGGGCATCAACCAATCAAAATACACTTTTAATACAGTTTATATTATTAACATTATTATAATACAAATGGGTCATGATATTTATTACAAGATTGACCAATATTAGATCTTCCAACACCACATTAGGATGATTTCTTAACACGAATAGATTCCTTTCTTCACATGACCTCTACTTCTGGTCATTGTCTTTGGTAGCTGTACTGACGTTACACCACTCTAGATTGTAGATCACCAAGAATCTGCCCCACCAGTCAATTGAGTCTTCAGTCAGTGGTGAGCTTTACAGCTAGATCTAGTATGATTGTGAATGTAATTACATTTTTCATCTTCCATGTTTGGAAAGAAAGGGAAGTAATTTAGACATAAATTTCAGGCCGCCATGAAACGTGCAGTTTAAACAAAGTAAACACGGGTGAAAACTGAATGAGTCAAGACAGGTGTACTATTACTATACAATACTATTATTAATATTATGCTCGCCTTCACTTCAGTCTGCTCCATAAAAATAAAGTCCAACAAAGATTTATTGGTACCAAGTCGGTCCTATTGACTGCGTGGTATATGGTCGTGTGGGACACATTATACTATAGATCTGCATGTCCCCTTAATCTTTCTTTCTTTATCAGCTCCCATTCTACCTTCCGGTGAATGGGTTTTAGATGCCCGAAATGATCTTTCTCCAGGCTGCCCTGTCCTGACAGTTTCTGTTTCCTTCCGTGACAGTCAAATTTCTTTGCGTTAATGCCTCTTTTATATCTTCTTTCCACTTTCTCCGAGCTCTGCCTTTTGTTTTAGCACTATATACTGATTTAGCTATTCTATTGTCATTCATTCTGTTAACATGCCCAAACCATATCAGTTGATTCATTTCTATCTTAGTTTGATGCTATCTGCTTTGGTTTGACCTCTTATTGTTGTGTTTCTGATTTTGTCTCTTTGAGTTTTCCTACTACTCTTCTTAGATATTTCATTTCGGCTGCCTGCACTCTACTGTATTCCCGACTGTCTAAGGTCAGGTTTCACTGCCATAGGGGAGTAGGATAATAAACTGTGTTGTATACTGCCATTTTGGTTTTCGTTGACAATTCTTGTTTCCCTACAAATGCCTTTCCTAGGTGGTTATATGTTGCACTTGCCTTTTGGATTCTCTGGCTGATTTCTTCTCTTATTTTTTCCCTCTGAGTTAATCATTACTCTAGGTAATTGTAGCTTTGAACTCGTTCTAAATTCTCCCTGCTCAATTTAAGATTTTTTGTGTTTTAGCTTCTCTAGTTACTAGTATTGTTTTGGTTTTCTTTGCATTTACTCTCATTCCTCTTTTATTTAATTCATTATTCATTATATTGATATTTGACTGAAGGTCACTTTCTGATTTTCCAAACAAAACTATATCATCGGCAAATGAAAGCATTGATTACATTTACTGGTTTGAGCTTCCACATACCTACATTCATTTTCTTCATGTTTGAGGATGCCTTTGCGACTGAATCCATAAATGTGATCAAAAGAGGACTTTGGACACAACCCTGTCTTACTCTTATATCTACATCAAATTCTGCAGATACATTTCCAGCTACTCTCACTGCACATGTTGGTTTATTGTAAAAACTTTTAATGGCTTCTCTTAAATTTTGCTCTACGTTGCAATCTTTTAAGGAATTCCATAGTTCGTTCCTCTTCACAGTGTCAAATGCCTTTTCTAAGTCAATAAAACACAGGTGCAAGTCAATGCTTCTCTCAAGGAATTTTTTCTATTATTTGTCTAATTGTAATTATATATGTAATGTTGTACACTTCTTCCTGGTCTAAATCCACTCGGATGCTCTTCAACCTGATCCTCTACTCTTTTCCTTAGTCTCATTTCCAGAATCTGGCATACACTTTTCTTGGTACGCTAAGTAGTGATATCCCTCTATAGTTTGAGCATTCCATCGTTAATCCTTTCTTGTGTGTATTGGTACTACAGTTCCCTTTTTCCAGTCGTCTGGCACCTGTTTGGACTTCCATGCTTGTTGACATATTTGCATGTTAGTAGTTTGTCTGCCTCTCTCCCTTGGCTTTTAATCATTTTTTGGATAAACTTGATCTGCTCCTGGGGCTTTTCAATTTCACTTTTCTTATAGGC
The DNA here is from genome assembly GCA_037039925.1 of Doris montereyensis. Classification (NCBI taxonomy): domain Eukaryota; kingdom Metazoa; phylum Mollusca; class Gastropoda; order Nudibranchia; family Dorididae; genus Doris; species Doris montereyensis. Next base: position 64,865 of record JAXRKP010000181.1, read on the forward strand.
TGTTTGAAGTTCTTCCATTGAGACATCTACTTCTTCAGCTGTCTCATTTCGATTACTTGTTACTCTTAATAATTGATCTGTACTCCTTGTTTCATATGTTCTGGAGGGATGTAATTGTTGAAAATACTTTCTCCACGTTTCCATGATTTTGCTGTCTCCTTTCATTATTTCTCCTTTGGCGTTCTTAATTTGTCGTATTGGGCATGTTTTGGTCTTTCTCATGCTCTTCATTGCTCCCCAGAACAGCTTTTGATTTCATTGATAGCTTTTCTTGAAGTCTTTGTCCAAACTCTTCCCACTGTTCCTGTTTTGCTTTCCTAACTTCCTCTTTGGTGATAGTTCTTTTACTCATGTAATCTATCCTATCCTGTGGTCTCTTTGTTTGCAAGTATTTCTTCCATGCACCTTTCTTTGCTTTGATCTTAATCTTGACATTCTCATTCCACCATGCCGTCCTTTTTCCATCTCCTTTAATTTGTTTCCTACCACAGACCTCTTCAGTACAACTGAGGAGTGTTTCTTGATAACTTATATATTTGCCACTTTTCTTCTATTGTACTTTCCTTCAGATCCATCTGCCTTTCACTGATAGATCTGTTTTTTTATCCTGGATTGGTACATCTGTTTTACTATTGGTTTATTTAGTTCTTCTATTTTGAGTGATTTAGTAGCTTTTTCTTCTCTTTCCTTTTCTGCTTGTTTTCTTCAGTTAATAATCTCATTTTGGCTATCACTAGGTGATGATCACTAAATTTTTCAGCTCCTCTGCTTACTCTAGCATCCATTGTACTGTAAAAAAGGAGCTGCTAACTATTATAATGTAGTCTGTGATTGACTTTTCACATCTGTCTTCATTTACTCTTGTATATTTGTGGATATCTTTATGAGGAAAAAATGTGTTAGCTATTTTCATGTTATTCTTTAGGCAAAAATCTATTAGTCTCTCTCTATTTGGAGAAATTGTTGTCTCTCCGTCTTTACCTATTACTCCTCCTGAAGTTTCTACATTGTTGCCTACTCTAGCATTTAAATCTCCTTCCATTAATTCCTGTTTGGTTTGAGATTCTCTGCAGCTATTTGTAAATCATTTTGAAGATATCTTTTTCTTCTTTGGGGCATCTTCTTTTGGTCCATTTAATAAGCTATATTAATAATTTAATTTCTCTTCCTTTTGGTTTAATATTTACCTCTAATAGCCGTGGGCTTACAAATTTCCAACTTTCTAGTAGCATTTCTTGCCTTTTATGCATTAGGAGGCCTACTCCTGCTCTAGCTCTATCTTTGACATCTACTCCTAAGAAGATTAAAGTATGATTTGGTCCTACATTTCTATATTCCTTGTCCTTTTTTCTTTGTTTCTGTAATAGCCAAAATTTCTACTTTGAATTTTTCTATTTCTTCAGCTAATTCTAACTCCTTTCCATTAATTGTCCCTAATATTCCATGTTCCAAAAAATCACACTCCGTGTTATTTTCCAGAGTTGTCTTGAACGTTCAAGCCGGGTATATCATTGTATATATTACTTTGAATCAGGTTGTTTTGGATAAGTTAGGGGATTAGCCCACTGTACCCGAGGTAGATGGTGGGGCTGCCACCTTGGGGCCACCTGCCTTTGGTCAGTCAAGACCGGCCTGCAAGGCAGCAGGTTTTCTTTCAGGATTAAGTCCCTTAGCCTTTGGTCAGCCAAGACCTGCCTGCAAGGCAGCAGGAGACTCGTGGAGGGCGAGATCATCTACTCCTCGTACAGGTGCTTACCTGTCCACTGCCCAGCCCCTTAATCTACTTTTCATTAAATCTACCACAATCCCTAAGGTTGAAAATCAAACTGTGTGCTGCCATGCCCGACTAAATTTATACCGGGTGCTTTAGTTAAGTCCTCCCGAAGTAAAGAAAGTGAAAGTGGATTTAGCTCCAGATCTAGAAATCTCAATCAATAAGTCATCATTTCATGACTTTAATCAATGACAATAAAGTTGACTTAGATATTAATTCAAAACAAAACATTTCCATCTGCTTTCCTCTCTAGACAGCAGAAGAAAAATTTAAAAAAAGCAAAGGAACGGAAGATTTTTTCGTTTACCAAATGTTGTCTTCGTTCGTTATCCCCGCTACCAACAAAATACTTGATTTCTAACCCAAATGAGTACCTAACAGCGACAATGCTCATGCGTCGAAACAAACTTCCGGAAACGACGGATGTTGGCTTTATTTTTTCTTTCATGATAGGCCGATCATCCATCGTATCTACCGTCTTACATAGCTGATCACTAAACGGCAATGCCGTTAGCAAGACTGTCACAGGTAAACTAAACGCATTAAATGCCAGGTTTTATCCTATTCGTAATTATTCTGCATTGCGCACATTTCAAACAGGATCTGGGTTTGATTTTGAGAGAAAATTTGATTAGATTTGGTTTTCGGCAACAAAAGTGTGGACAATAAAGTAGATCTGATAGCCTATAGGCCTATATATCAAGATCTAGATCTTTAGACCTTGAATCTAAATGTAGATTATAGATCTAGATAGTTTAGTACATAGATATAGATTAAGATTCTAGATCTACACCTACAGCAGTACAGTACAGTGTACACTGAACAGGTACAGTGCAGCGCGGATATCTCAAGCTTCTTCAGGTCAGCAGGTCAGTGAGTTCGAGATAGAAAGAATAGATATAGATCTAGTCTAGATCAAGCTGTGAAGTAGAGGTTTTTATGTCGCACTATCCATGCCATACCCGCCTCTATCAGTATCACTTTGTTTGATACTGGATGTAATGTACGTGTCAGTGTCGCCCATCATCTGCATCACTCGTCACGTAACTGTGGTGCCTTGTCAGTCGATGTCAGGCATAGGTCTAGATCTGGATGGAGCTAGGTCGAGAGTTTACTATATATACACCTAGTTTGAAATGTCTGTTTAACTGTTCAGTCACACAACCCAAGTTAAGGTGAAGCGGTGCATTCAAACCAATCTCAAATGGTGCCATGTACCTAACTCTTTTAAGGCTAACCTGCCGTCTGACCGCAATATCGATTGATAATCTCGTTTCCTCTGTGTACAAGGCTTCCGCATGTGGTACCGAAAGTTTTTTTGTCCGCAGACGAGGCTGCAGCGCTTGACCACGATGTACCTGTGATTATTGGGATTGGTTTTTTCATCTCCGTTTAGTTCGGTGATGTAGCAGGAAATTCATGTTACCGTTATTGTCATTGTGTTTAGATTGCATTGTTTACTAACAATAACATACATTACAGCCTACTTTTATTGAACATGGCATGGAATAATACTGCAGTTGGCCTACAACTAATGAAGAGGAATGAAAGGTCTAATACTAATATATAGAAAATGTGTCAGGACCGATAAATCTTAGTGTGCCCAACCTTCATAAGCAACAAGGAGACATAGAAACAAATGAACACTAAGCAATGCTGAACAAAACTATTAGAGCCAATGTTATTGAGGCCTACCGCGATTACTAGAGCCTTGAATTTTGAACTGATCAAGCAGAAGGCTTCGCTGATATTCAATGACCTGTTAGATCTAGATTTAAACGTCCCTTTGTATTAGGGACGTGATCTGTATCTGTACTCTTAAGTAGATTTAATAGATCTAAATCAAGTCAAAATTAAAATCTTTGAAACAATATGACTCCCCTTTGCACGCGTGTGGTCAGAGAGAGAGAGAGAAATGTCGCGCATGTGTGAAAAGAGAGAAATAGAGAGCATTTTTCGTGTGTGTTTTGTGCAATCGTGAATGTATGTGAGTGTGTGAGCTGAAGAGGGAGTGAGCAACAATTTATGAAGTGAAAGGCAAATGCAAGGAAGAAAAGAGGTTTGATGATAATTGACAGGTACATCTGACCGGTTAGTTTCACTCACGATAAGCCAAAGCAGGTTTTGCAAATGCAACCGAATCTAACCTGAATTGTCTCTGAATCTAACCTGATCAGTCTCCTTTCTGGTGGCCGGTCATCGTCTACATTTTTGTGCGGACGTAAGGAGACGTCCAAAGACAAAATATTCCGCAAAGCCAACCGGAAGATTTAAAAACAAAAATTTCATGATTTCTCAATAGTGTTACACAAGATGAACAACGAGAAAAATAGCTCGACGCGATGTTACAGTTATTAGATCCCAGATCGAAAAAAAAAAAGTTTTGTCCGGACGTATGGTCACGCAGACCGCTGGTAGTCTCGTGATATTCTCACTCTCATTTAGAGTTACCTATGATTTTTTCCCGTGTCTTTTACAGGATAAATGGCCGTAGGAATACCATCTTTCAACTATTTTTTTCAGCTCTTACTGTGTGTACATTTGTAGACCACAATTATTACATAATAACGAAAATCTGAAACCTGCCTCACGTGATCACTGCAAAAGATTAAAAAAATGAGACCTTGCCAAATTTTCTTTGAACAATTCTCTTCCACACGGAATTGAAGAAAACAGAATAAAAGGTTGTTGACCTCACCTACTTACGGTAAAAGGACTTATTAAAAGAGGGAAATGTCAGCAGTCTCAATTGCTGACATTCGCACCCAAAAAATATTCATAAAACACACAAATTGAAAGCAAATTTCACAATATTATGTTTTTTATATCTGCGATGTCAAAGCTATACATGGATCAAATGTTAAGAAGATTCATCAATTAGACTTTGAGAAAGATTAATTGAAGAGTTCAAGTTATCATTGGGTCCCATTTTTGTGAAACCTGCCATATACAAAAGGAAAAGACAAGAAGAAAACAAAATGCACCTGCCATAAAAGAGAGACAAAGAGAGGAGGGGGATAGAAAAGGAGAGAGAAAAAGAAAAGGAGACATAAAGAGAACGATGAAGATAAAGAAAGGCGGAGAAAATGAGAGTGTGTAGTGAGAGAGAAAGAGCGAAAAAGAAAGAGATGAGGTAACATACAGAGGGGGGGGGAGACCACGTGGATACATGGTCAGGCTTTACTTCAGTTGTTCAGTAATAGCGTGGCTGGCTGTGTCGAATATTATCTAGTAGAGTTTCAATAAACACCATTTATTTTTTATTTCTGAAGGAATCATTTTTATTCTCACATCTAAATAAAATGACGGAACAAATATACTAATAGCATTAGTATTGTTAATGCTGGGGGAAATGTCCAACCGCCTTTCGCTAATCCCATGACTGAGTCCAGTGTGCGTAGGTAATACATTCCCATGATGAAAGAAACAGCTATTCATTCTTATGTGAAAAAGAGGTGGAGATATATTTTGTAATATGTGACGTTTGACAATATCAACACAATTTTCCCTCTGATTGGTCAACCCTGAACATGGTTTCTTTCTATTGACTGAAGGTCACGCCCTCCATTCAGGCAGACCATAGGTGTGCAATGTGATTGGCCACTGTTATCTTTTATTTGTATCAATCACTATTTCTTACTTGTGGGTGGAGCTTGTTACTAAAGTAATTGACATCTGTCCAGAAGTTGCGTCGGTTATACGAAGATAAGAGTCTTTGATTTTGTCCAGGGGGTCCACAGCCTATATTTGAGATAGAGCTTCTGTGTGTTTTTGTGTCTCTTTATAAGAAATATATCGAGTGTGTGTTACACGGGAAATAAACTATCACTTTCACCCCATTTAGAAGAATAGACTTTCTCGGTTTGGCATGGCATGGGTTGATCAGTGTAATTGGCCAAAATAAAGGCATTCTCAAAGCCGTCTTTGAGTGCACTGCAGTGCATATATGCGGGACCCACTACTAACGCTTTGTCTCGCTGGAAGGCCGTGAGTGAAGCAAATGTACAGGACCCGCCAGAAAAGGGTTAATCATTAAGCAATTTTAGGTTATGGATAATCACACTTTGGCACCATCAAGATTTCACCTTGAATACGATTACAAACCCAGTTTATGCTCGATACTGGGCCCTCTTTCACTCTTTTCATGCTCCTTGCAGTGTGAAGGCGGACGGGGGGAGGTGGGTGGCGGCCACAGATATCTATAAAATATAATAGTATGTCGCATGAGTTTACATCATATTGCCAGCATTGCGATGTGACAATTGTGGCTGAGAGAGGGGGAGGGTGAGAATATTATGCCTCCTTATTTGTTCAACACGCTGTGTAATACAATACGTAACACATTGTGCGATGTTGATGTAGTACAACTTGTACTTCGTGGTGCAGGTAGTAAGGTGTGTTGTTGTGGGAGGGTAGAAAGTAAGTGGAAGTGCTAAGGATTTTAGTCTTGCCCAATTATTGTGTTCTGGCCATCGGTATTAACATTATTAATAGATCTGTCTCCGTGAAGTACTTGACAGAACAGGCGATTGGTTTAGAATTGAAGTCAGAGATCTAATCGCATGCGCAGTCTCACTCTTACTAATACTACTACGTTTCGCTACTTTTCTCTTTCATTTGGAATTCTACCACTGCACTCAATCACAAAAATAACACATGCATGTGAACGCACATCAGTAATTAGTAATAATACACAAGACCATTATGATAAAAATCCTGTCAGGAGAGGTAACTGAGCAATTGGTTACGTCAATTTGTCAATCCTTTTTAAAGGTTCTTTGAACATCAACTTATGTGACATCCATATTACCGCTAAAGAATACTGCCTTGTGCATGTATAATCAAGAGGGCTAAGTGGCTATTCTCGTGCAATGGTCTCCGTCTAAGTAACCGATCCTTTGGGAGATAAAATGCGGCCTTTTAGGCGAATAATTAATAAAATGGAGGGGGGTAGATAATCAGTATTCTAACTCGTCTCCTTTGTCTTCTTTTTTCCAGGCTTCAGCCTCAGAACCAATGCAAGTTGACTATGTTGAGGAGAATCAAAATGTAGAGGAAGAACAGAATTTTGTTGTTGAAAATGCCTCAATGGTAATTGTTTGTTGCTTTTAGTTTTTAATGTAAAGGGTACCTTATTGATAAAACATACAAATGTATGTTCATGTTATACATAGAGTTGATATGCGGTTTATATTGTAATGTTAATCATTGAACGACATTGTTTAAATATTTAAAAAAATTAAATACTGCACCCCTCTCATAATTGATATTTGAACTTTTATGAATATTTAACAGTCAAAACTTGTTATTCAGTTAGAGATTGAAAATAAAATGCCCACATTGCTTTTCCCCAGGACTTGGAGACCTATGCCTGCCAGTACGTTGGTCTGGCAAGGCTCAACAGGCTGCTTTTTGTTGCAGAGCATTGCAACTCTCTCAAAGTGGAGGCCCTGAGAATGGCTTTGGACTATGCTATGACAAAAACGTACAACACAAGCCTGTATCAGCTCATTCATCATAAACTTGTCAATGCAACATCAGGGTGAGTGTTTCCTCTACCACAGTGTCCCTGGAATGATCACCATTTTTCCGTTTGCATTGATTGTTTTACTTTCAATTCAAGCTACTGGTGACCAAGGTCCTAAATTTCAAGTAGTTTCTCGTAATCGTTGTGGTCTGAATTCAATATTCAGTTTTATTGCATGATCCTTATTTTCTTGCTACATTTTCTTACTTAAATCTTTCAAAAAGTTTGACTGTAGCTGTGTACGTCCATTTTGTGCACAACTGATTACTTCTTTCCTTTCACTATATTCTAGAGACTAAATAGTTACTAACCCTTAAACTGGATCGGCCGTTATGACTGAATGTGCTATGGCCCCGGCCGTTATCGACCATGCCTCTTTAAAGCTCTACTAAAAGTGCGGCGAAAACTACATTTAACGAGCCAAAACCGGAAGACATAATAAATAATGAATACTGCTACTTTCTGAAAGTCAACTATGAGACTGAAGGCAGTTTTTCATCTGTATTGAAAGGGATAAATTGGCCCGTTTTCGTTTCTTTGTTCAGTGCCTCTAGGTTCGATCTACGGCGGTTTTACAATGTCAGATCCAGGCGCTGGACCATCACATGGTTCTGTTTCTCGGCCTATATCTAGAAGAAATCTGTTTGATTTATTTACTAGAGATGAAAGTGATAGTGAAGATGATTTTGATTGCATTCCTCACGTCAGTGATGACAGTGGTAGCTCTAGTGATAACGGAAGTTGAGTCTACATCTATATCTAGTGATAATGATCGTGCTTTGCCTACAAGATAGGAACCAGTGGATCATGAACTTGACAGACATTGTCAGGAACTCCTTAATTTCTCAGAGCTAAAGGCAAAGTTCAGTGATGAATTATTTTATTTTAGTTTTGTATATTTTATTTCGTGGCCATGTCTCTTTGTGACATAATATATGCAATGGAGAAATATGTCCAAATACCAATTGGATGAAAGATTCTTTTTTTACTTATCCTGATAGTGTGAGACCTGGAAATAACAGTCAAAACAATATCCCAGATGTTGCAGCTGTGAGCTCAGTGGATACTCAGTGGGTGGAGTCTACTTCAAAGAAGGCTGCACTAAAACTTGAAAAGCTAGACACTGATCTCAAGAACTACAAAAGTAATAGTATCAAAGAAAGCATCAGGTAAGAACTCAATTATCCATTATTTTATATGCATCAGGGGGAAATCTGTCATGCATTGACATAAAGGTAACAGGTTGCAAGCTTTATTCAAATGATGTAGGCTCACAGACTGACTACACGGTCTAAAAGCTCTCTTTGTAGGACATTATATGAATATGCCAGAAGGCTGTAGACATTCTAATGGTGCTTCTAAAGGAGCTTGAAGTGACAGAAAAGAAGAACAGTACAAAATTCTTTTCACGTAGTTCTGTTTTGACATTATCCCTTGAAAAACTATAATGAGTTCATTAAAAGAAACAATTTGTGTAAAACTATTGAGGCACTCTACCAGATAGAACGAAAGTAGTATCATTGCAAGAAAAAGAAGAATATAATATATATTACTCTTTTCAATTTTATTTCCTGCAGACGAGGACATGATGACCTTGGCGATCATTATCTGGAGTGTGGAGATCTCAGCAATGCTTTGAAATGTTACTCTCGAGCAAGAGACTATTGCACAAACCCAAAGCATGTTGTCAACATGTGTTTGAATGTTATAAAAGTAAGACTTCATTACTTGACCTTCACGTTTAGAAATATATGTTTCTGACTTTTTTTTTTCTTTTTTTTTTTTCTTCTTTCTTCTCTTAATTTGTTGCTGTATTTTGTTTTTAACCTGTGAGGTTAGTGGAATAATTTCATATGAAGTAATTTCTTATTCTGTTTGCCTTCACAGGTCAGCGTCTATCTTCTGAACTGGTCACATGTCCAAAGTTACGTAAATAAAGCTGAAGCGACTCCTGACATTTCTGATGTAAGAACTTGGAAGATTCAATGTTTGATGTGGCACAACAGCAATGATTTCAAGTTTTGTTAAATTTCAAACATTGATTTTGATTCATTCTCATAAGGCCCCTTTATTTTAAAATTTTTAAATTATTAACAAAGGGAGATCTAAAACATGGGTTTCTCTTTTGTTGCGTCTCATAAAATACAAGATTTAAGTTTATAAAAATAGCATAAATTTTTCCATCACTAATGTTTTTTGTTTTGCATATGACTATCCACACATCAACCATTTTTTTTTGGGGGGGGTTCAGTAGTCCAGAAGCATGGTGTCGGCCTCTCAACCAAAAGGTAGTGGGTTCGAGCCCCGCCAACAGGTGAAAAATTTTCTCTATTTTTTTTTAGTAAAATCTATGCCCTGGTCCAGGTAGGTGGATGGACACCTAGTCCCATCGGCGACGGAAGATAAAGAGGAGGTCCCGTGTGCAGATCACAGCGCATGCATGTTAAAAATCCCTTGGCTGTTTACAGGGAAGTCCGGGCAAAATTAAAAATCCTACCAAAAACCCCAGAGATCACCTTAGTTGTAGATGTGGGTAAAATCAAACAAACAAATACCATGCAGGGCAATTTTTTTATTTAAAAACCTAAAAGACAGTAAAGCTGTAAACCAGTAAAGGTGCTGCATTAGATTTAATAGTTTATCCATTGATACTAGCCTATTGACTTATAGTCAATTGAACTCAAAGACAAATTGAACCTTGTCCGTTCCTAGTTTTTAATTTTTCACATGATTGAGAGAAATGGCAAACCTTTTTAAAATTAACTTGACATTTGCATGTCTATTCAACAAAAATATATATGTAGATAAGATAATTGTCCTTGGGTTTTTGACTATGCCCATGCTCACCCTTAATAAATTCTGTATTTGTTTTCATGGTTTGTAGAATTAATGGAGGTCTGTTTTACAAGCCTTTTGTGATTACATGATTGGCCTTGCTTTCATTATAGTATGATGATTGGTTTTTTCTTCTTCTCAGAGTAACAAAGACAGCAACCAAAGCATCACCAGTGAACTCAAATGTGCTGCAGGCTTAGCAGATTTGGCAACGCGCAGAATATAAATCTGCAGCCAAGTATTTTCTGCAGGTTAATTTTGATTATTGTGATTTTGCAGAGGTAAGTCATTTGTTTTTTCTAACAATTTTTGTATTGTTGTCTTTACACATTACATTTTTGGGGTTTCTTTTTCGTCTGTTGAGAGGTTGGTGGTGATACTGGTAGTAATTACTTCTTTTCTTTCATTCTTTTCTCTTACCTTTCGGTTTAGTCTATATTCACTCTTAGACCACTACATTATACATATAATGGACAGGATGAATTCTATTTTTATCTTCCTTTCTTAATCTTGGCCAGAAGATTTCATAACTGAGGAAAGGTGGTTTTGCCCAAAAATTATTTATCCTTGCCCTGTGTCTGTTTTAATATTAGGCCTTTGATTTCAATTTCACATTTCCTCTTCATAACTTCAGAAACCTGAAGAAAGTGTGAGAGATTGATGATCATGGTCTATTAGATGTAGATTCCATAATTATGTAACATGTCAAAACGATGCTGATGGAAGGATAATGGATTTTAAACCATTATTTAGAAATTGTAAAATCAACCATAGTGGTCACGGCACAAGTACAAATAAATGATTTAGGAATGAATCATGCATTCCTGGTTAATTTTATTGATTAGAATATTCTTACATGTGCGGTTTTACGCATTTCTCAATTATGTCTTTCTCAGCTTCTTACGCCTTCTAATGTAGCGACATATGGTGCCCTTTGTGCCCTGGCAACATTTGACCGTAAAGAACTTCAGGTCAATGTGATAGGTAGCAGGTAAGAATGACTTTGTTGTGTCATAGAGCATTTATAAAATATGTGTTGTTTTTTACGTACCACATTTGTGAATTTCAAATCTTGTTGTCTTATTGAACTCTTTTTTTAATTGATTGCATTGGCGATAATTGTTCACGATGTGTGTATGGTTTTATAGCATGTGACATGCCTGAGAGTTTGGAAATGTTCAAAATGAATTTAACACTGAGTGAAACTTTTATTTAACTCTCAAATGCTAGTTATAAGAAAGTTTTCTATTATCGTTGCTCTATCATTGCTTTTAGAATCTGAAACACGAGAACTAGGCACTTTTAACCATCTGTAAACCGTGAGATATGATTATGATATAATTTTCCTCAATATTACCTGAAAGACATGCTGATTCTACAGAATTTCTTAAACTATTCTTTGTAAAATTTATGAAATATTAAATTCTTACGTTTGGTTCATTTAAGAGATTTGTCTTTATGATTGCAACTATTTCAGGTGGTTCAATTTTCTTTTTTTTTTTCTTTCTTTATCAGTTCCCATTCCGCCTTTCGTTGTATGGGTTCAGATGCCCGAGATGATCTTTCTCTCCAGGATGCCCTGTCCTGGCATTTTCTGTTTTCCCTCCAAAAAAGTTAAATTTATATACTTCAATGCTTCTTTTATATCTTCTTCCCACTTTCTCCGAGGTCTGCCTTTTGGTCTTTTACCTTGGACTTAAGCACTGTATACTGATTTAACTATTCTATTGTCATTCATTCTGTTTCCATGCCCAAACCATCTCAATTGATTTGTTTCTATCTCAGCTTTTATGCCATCTGCTTTGGTTTGATCTCTTATTGTTGTGTTTCTGATTTTTTTTTTTTAGTTTTCCTTCTACTCTTCTTAGACATTTCATTTCAGCTGCCTGTACTCTACCGTATTCTCTACTGTCTAAGGTCCAGGTTTCGTTGCCATAGAGGAGAGTAGGACAATAAACTGTATTGTATACTGCCATTTTGGTTTTTGTTGACAATTCTTGCTTACCTACAAATGCCTTTCCTAGATGGTTATATATTGCACTTGCCTTTTGATTCTCTGGCTGATTTCTTCTCTTAGTTTTCCCTCTGAGTTAATCATTACTCCTAGGTAATTGTAGCTCTGAACTTGTTCTAAATTCTCCCTGCCCAATTTAAGATTTTGTGTTTTAGCTTCCCTAGTTACTAGCATTGTTTTGGTTTTCTTTGCATTTACTCTCATTCCTCTTTTATTTAGTTCATTGTTCATAATGTTCATATTCGACTGAAGGTCACTTTCTGATTTTCCAAACAGAACTAAATCATCGGCAAATGAAAGCATTGATACATTTACTGGTTTGAGCTTCCACATACCTTCATTTTCTTCATTTTTAAGGATGCCTTTACGACTGAATCCATAAATGTGATAAACAAAAGAGGACTAAGGACACAACCCTGTCTTACTCCTATATCTACATCAAATTCTGCAGATGTGTTTCCAGTTACTCTCACTGCATATGTTGGTTTATTGTGAAAACGTTTAATAGCTTCCATTAAATTTTACTCTACATTGTGTTCTTTTAAGGAATGCCATAGTTTGTCCCTCCTCACAATGTCAAATGCCTTTTCTAAGCCAATAAAACACAGGTGCAGGTCAATGTTTCTCTCAAGGAATTTTTCTATTATTTGTCTAATTGTAAATATGTGATCTTGTACACTTCTTCCTGGTCTAAATCCACTCTGATGCTCTTCAATGTGATCCTCTACTCTTTTCCTTAGTCTCATTTCCAGTATCCTGGCATATACTTTTCCTGAAACGCTAAGTAGTGATATCCCTCTATAGTTTTGAAAACAGTGTGCCAACTGTACAATTGATGATTTTAACCAAACCTTTATCTTGAATTTGAATTTCATCATCATAAGTTTTGCAATTTTCTTAATTGTTTCTACAGCTCTTTCAAGCAATTTTTAGAATTAGAACCCCAGCTCCGAGATATAATTAGCAAGTTCTATGACTCCAAATATGCAAAATGCTTGACATTGCTAGCAAATATGAAGGTATGACCTGGTCCATGTCTTTCCAGTTTTATTCTGTAAATGTAATGCTATTTATATTATATCTGTAAATACTCTAGTCCATATAAGGATATTAATTTTAAAAAGACATGGGTTATCCATGATTTGAATTTATTAGTTGGATTAAATGTTTGTTTGCTTTTAGCAAGTGGAATTGTATTTATTTAATTTTTAAAAATATTGTTTTTTTTAACAGGATGAGGGATTAGGATTTTTACTGTTGCTTCTACTTAGAACAAGAAAGTATATTCTTTTTATTTACCTCTTTTTTGTGGTGTTTACTTAAGGGGTCTCCTGTTCATACCATTACCTGGTGCTTGTCCGTGTATAATAGACATGAAGATTATTGGTTACTTGTCTCTTTTCATAACTGTTTGATTTTATTTTGTTGGAGTCAATTTTTATTTTTGACTTTTGGTAATTCTTATCGGCTACAGTTGAATGTATTTTATGTACCTCATCTTATTGTTTACTGTATCCTCCTATTTTACAGGATAACCTCCAACTTGATATGTATCTAGCCCCTCATGTCACCACATTGTACTCTCAGATAAGAAACAGAGCTCTTTGCCAGGTATTTGTACACAATGTTTTGTTGTTTCAGAATGAATCTAAAATTAGATTATATGTGTTTGTAAAGCATTGACATGTTGCCTTGGATATAGGGAAAACGTGACAATATGCTTAGGGAACAAAAGTACTAACAAACGTATTTACCTTTTGGATTGACTTCGGCTTTCTAATTATTCAATCGTGTGTGGATTCTTACCATTATGTGGATTATACCAACGTCTTGCATAAATGTTTGTTGTTTCTTTGAATACTCTACAGTATTTCAGCCCATATTTGTCAGCTGATATGCACATGATGGCACAAGCATTCAATACAAGTGTAGCCAACCTGGAGAATGAACTGATGCAGCTTATTTTGGATGGGCAGATCAAAGCACGGATCGATTCACATAATAAGGTACTTGAGATGTGGCCAGTTGAAAACAGTTGTGTTTTTTCTGCCGCTTTTGATTGCAATGGAAACGGCCGCTATCTTGCATTTTGCCCCAAAATTTAGTTTAATATAGATAAACTTCTACATTTTTTGACAAATTTCTTTCAAACTTTGCACTCGACATCTAAATTTGATCAGATCAGATATTTTGTTTTATTAGTAATTTTTGTTTTTATGAATGTTTTAATTTAAACTAAGAGAAGAAATCAGCCAGAGAATCAAAAAGGCGAGTGCAACATATAACCATCTAGGAAAGGCATTTGTAGGTAAACAAGAATTGTCAACAAAACCCAAAACGGCAGTATACAATACAGTTTATTGTTCTACTCTCCTCTATGGCAGTGAAACCTGGACCTTAGACAGTAGGGAATACAGTAGAGTGTAGGCAGCCTAAATGAAATATCTAAGAAGAGTAGTAGGGAAAACTAAAAGAGACAAAATCAGAAACACAACAATAAGAGATCAAACCAAAGCAGATAGCATAAAAACTAAGATAGAAATGAATCAACTGAGATGGTTTGGGCATGTTAACAGAATGAATGACAATAGAATAGCTAAATCAGTATACAGTACTAAAACTCAAGGTAAAAGACCAAAAGGCAGACCTTGGAGAAAGTGGGAAGAAGATATAAAAGAGGCAAAGAAATTTAACTTTCACGGAAGGAAACAGAAAATGCCAGGAGAGGGCATCCTGGAGAGAAAGATCATTTCGGCATCTAAAACCCATACACCGGAAGGTAGAATGGGAGCTGATAAAAAAGAAAGATTAATTTTTGAGCATAGCATATGAGAACAACACAAAAATATTATACAATAAATTAAGTTTTACAAAGCTATAATACATATAAAAATAACATCTGACCTTTTTTTTCTCTTTTTTTGACTCATCATTCATATCAAATTTCAAGAATATACGTTGAGAAATAAAAAGTAGATAGAAAATAATGAGCAAAAAAGTCCCGACATTTTGAGAAAATCGTATCTTTCTCTTTTTTTCTCGTATTTGAATATATTTTTCTCCCATAAACCTAAGAAAAGAGTAGGATAGTACTTTGAAATATCATAAAACCTTGAGAGGCTCTCAACTACTTCTCATCGACACTGTTTCAATTTCCCCAGCACCTTTTTCCTCATTTCAGGATGCTCCCTTTTGATAAAAGGTGCACAGATTATGTCACATATTTTCGTAAACGGTCTACGGCATTATTCAGAATAGACACTAAGAAAAGTTCCTTTTGGATAGCGCATAGTGTGACAATCAAAATGAGTGCCAACTTGCAGTACTTTAGATCATATTTCTGGCTTTTATCTTAAAATAGCTGTGTTGAAAGATGTGTATGTATCGTTTCCTAAAAATTCATATAAATTCAAAGAATTGATATTGAGCTTAATTTTTGATATCGTTGTGACAGAAAATAATGCCCACTACTTGATTTTGTTGCCAACAAAAAGAAGAAAGAATGGGGTTTGATTTCGTATGTATTCGGCCGATATTTACAGTGTATTTTTCTCCCAACAAAATTTTTACTTTGGTTTTTCGACGGGAAATAGATATTCAACAAAAATGAAATTTATATAATTGGATTCCTTGTTGGTTCGGCTTTGCACTGACCATGTTTTGTATACGTGTCAAGTTCAAACCACAAAAACACACAAATAAATACATCCAATCGTAATTCACCAATGCTTGAACTTTGTTTTGATGTAAAAAACATGTCATTTCAAAGGGTTGCAGAGAAACAGCGAGTGTGAAATTGAATTGAAAATCACGAAAATCGGCATTAACCCATTGCTGTCCAAGACTTAATTAGGTCATTTATCCTATCTGTCATAGCTAAGGAAAGTAATTCTTGCTTGATAATAACATGGTGTCAGTAAAACTTTCTTGTACGTACGTACGCTTTTTTGATTTAACTTAATTTAATTTTTCTTTTTCTTTTTTTTTTATATATGACATGCATCTATATAATCTTTAACATTGTTCAGTACATTTGTTAGACCACTCAGAAGTTGATGGTTCAGATGAAGATCGTGACTCTCCATCATGTGTAGAATTTCCGTCTTGATCTAAACTGTTGTCATTCTCAAACTAACATCGATGTCTGATTCACCATCAGTAAATCATCCAAAATTTGCATGCCCCTTTATATTAGACATGGAGTATCTCTGTATAAGGGTTACTTAAGTCAAAGTGATAATGTGGAACTAAACTTGATTTCTGTGCTTTAGTGCTTTCTACCTGTTTATGGGTTTATCTTCTTCCCACTTTCTGTGTTTCCTTCTGAGGTCTGCCTTTTGGTCTTTTACTTTCTGTGAGGTTGGGTTTTAGCATTGTATATTGATATACCATTCTCTTATTATTTGTTCTGTTACATTGAATAACTACTTGTCATTCTGCCAAAAGTGAACATAATTTTTATTTTAATGTTTACTAATGCAGTTGCCTGTTTATGTCTTCTCTGCCTTAGATTTTATATGCAAAAGATGTCGATCAGAGATGCACAACATTTGAAAAAACAATGCTTATGGGCAAAGAATTCCAAAGGCGATCAAAGGTAAGCTTTTTAAAATATATTTGACGGTGCTGCTGGTAGGCCCTATTTCTTTCCTTTTACTCTTTCACTTCTCTTTTATCTTGCTGTTTCTTCTCAAGTCAACATGAGGTCACCACAATGGTGGGCGGGGTAAATTTCAATTTAAACAGACAAGATTTTAGAAAAAAATTATCATGCTCAGTCACTGAAGAGGCAAAAAGCCTTCTGTAATTTTACACTTAAAGTGTGTTTCCTAATAGAGTAAGATATTTTTACTTTGCCTAAATTGTCATGACAAAATCTTGTCATCAGAGAAAATCTATTGCAGAAGTTTTTTCTTCTGAGAAGGTCAAATTAATGAGTAGGTATTTGTTGCCTGAAATAATCTATTTGCATATTGTTCGTGAGGTTGTTTTTTTTTTAGAGACCTAAATATTAATTTTGAGCACACTTTGATCATTTCTCTCTGATTGTTGCAATAACTTTCATGGGGGAAGTGAAAAACTGCGTTTTTTTATATAAACATTGCATATTACTCAGCTTTAGTGAAAATAAACGTCCAAAAGGAACCAATAATGATAAATTTCAGAGAAACAAATTCTTGTTGGAAATACTCGTTTACTGTAGATTTCAAAAAATAATTTCGTTATTAAAGCTTTCAGTACCGTACCTGCAAAGATGGTGCCCCTTTCTTAAAGTTATGTTAGAAAGGAGAAATGCAATTATCATTAATGACACTTTTAGTGACAAATATAGTTAAAAAAATATATAGGTCTATTTTTTTACACAACCAAAGTCACTGCATTGTGTGGAACTTTAAATGAAAATGATCTTGGGATCATTTAACCCTTTCCTGCCTAAGGGCCCTCCACAATTCTAGTCGGTATGCCTAAGCCCCTACTTTCTATTCAGTCTGTGTGCCTAAGCAAAGGGATGCAACTTTGATCAAAAGTAAACCTATCTCAGTTCAAATTAATTTTAGACTTAAAACATCTTTCAATTTCAATGAAGAATTTATAATAAACTAGGAAAGAAAACAAGCTTTCAGAGAATATTTACTTTTATATAACTAATATGAGCCTATGATTGTCAGTAACTTGTGTGAGTAGGTCGGTAAATTCATTGAAAGTAATAGTATTAATAGCATCGCTTTGTTTACAATCGCCATAAGTCAAAAACGAAAGCAGATAAAAACATGCATTTTTTTGTGCAAAAGAGCCGGAAGTCTCGCACATCACGAGATTGCCAATTCAAGTCTCACACACTGCGAGATCTTGTTGTTATGTGAATATAAAGACAAAGAGTAAGTGAGTGGCGCATTAGGCGTCGAGGCTGATGTCGGATTCGGTCGCAGTAGGCTGCATTAAACCCTTCGTGTTAAGTATGGTTACTCTTAGTAGCCTGGCAACAGGTCCTTTGACACATTTAAAAACGACCAGCTCTTATGTATAAAGATAGCTTATATTGAAGATATTTTTCCTTCATGGCTTATTATGGATAAGCAGTGTCCTGTAACTAAAACTTAATGCTCATTCACCATCTGGTATTCTCCTGCCCACCATTTTGAAATTGAAGCGTCATTTGTTTTCATTGTATCACTTGATTCAGCAGCTTTAAACTATACTTTAAACAGGGATATATCCAAAATATTGATACAAACATATTTAAGAATGATTTTCCTAATCTGGTTTTGACGAAAGAAATAATTAGATTTATATTTGAAATTGCAATCACGATCACCACTCTAAGCCCTGCAACTAGATCTAGTTGTCGTTACTCAAACTGTTCATAAAAACAAGGTTTATAGTTGATTTCTTTGTTTCAAAGGATCTAAATCGATGTCAAATTATATAACGTTGATTCTTCTTTCCCATTCTTGTTTTGAAACCTAAGTTTAGTTAATTATTAATAGCAAAATGAACAAATATGATTTCATTGGACTGATCATGATCTGATAATAATCATGTTTAGTAAAATTCAACACATGCCTGACACAGCAATGAATTATACGTGAGAGGATGTACATGATATCATCTCATATAAAGGCAAGCATATGATTCAAGATTTTACCTCTTAAAAGCGGTTATTCTATCATCTTTGCAACTGTGGAATTTGTAGGCTCAAAAGGAAACAGTGCACTGCAGCAGTGAAGTTGTGAGAGATGGATGTACAATTTTTCCCTACAAATCCATGTTTGTTAATTGTTTTATCATGCTGAACTGATGTTTAATCAAATATAATTTGTGATTCCTATTGTTAAAAAAAACCCAACCTGTATAAAGCATACAAACATATGATGCAATTACTGATTCACCGTCATTTGCTTTCCATTTTTTCTCTCTTTCAGGCTCTTATTGTGAGGTCTGCTGTCATCAAGTGCCAAATACATGTGAAGGTACAATAGGATCATGTGTCAGTGTTATTTTCATCTTTTCTAATTTTATAATAAGTATTAAATAAATTTGTTCTCATAAGTGAGCAAATATATAATGCTCTCTTCAATATATTGTTCATAACACTGCTTCTATACTATTTTAAACTCTAAGCATGTGGTAGTTAAGTAGGATTCATTGTAATATTTTGCCAAGTACGGGAGATTCTTTGTTCCTATATATCAATGTAGTATAAAAATGTATTTTATAAACTTTGTATATGATTATGTCATAACTTCCCATACATGCATATCGTGTAATAAAGAAAAAAACTCATCAAATATATCTAACATTGATTTCTCATGTTATTTTTAGTAGATTTTCTTTTTATTTGGCATTTTCCCGACCGTAGATTAATATAGTTATAACTAGGCTAGACCTACTTTTGAGAAAACTAAAAGTTTCCTCTCTCCTTATTTCTTTTATCAAATCATCTAGAGCTTCGTTTTATTTGAGGGATTTTGATTCAATTTTTTATAAGCGCTTGTGAGGACAACCGAAATTTATGCTCCAACGCATAACTGGAACTCATTAACCCTTGACACCCAAAACTTTTAGATGAATCTGTATTAATCTGGGGTCGTGATTTCCATCCTTGTTCATTGTTTTTCCTTTGTCTTCAGAAAGTCTGATTTTTTCTTGAATTACTTTTTGCAGTGAATTTTTTTTTTGGTTTCCACTACAGAGTCCACCTCGAGAAGGCATGCAAGGAGGGGAAATGTCTATACCACCAGCCAGTGCCAGCTCCATTGTTAGGAACTAGGAGATTTGAAATAGACTATTCTGTGTGGGTGTGTGTATGTGTGCATGTAGATATGTGTGTCCTGTGGATAAGATGAAACAATGATTAGGCCTTGTGGCTTTTTTACGGTCACTTCTTTTGCTGAACACTCTTTGAAATCTGTGACTACAGAATCTGATGTGTAACCTGCATGTCTGAGAAATTTGGAGCTACAAAAGCTTGTTTTGTAGTAGATGTAAACATTTTTGTGTAAACGAGCGTTTAATAATGATGGTGAGCTACGAATGAAACGCATGATAAATATTGTTGTTCACATCATTTGAATTATTCGGTTTCTAGATAAAAGTAGTGATGGCATTGAAAGTTACAGTATGTTTGTTATTTACACAATCATTTAAAAAAAAAAAAAAGAAATGAGCAGGTGTTTTAGGTTTAATTTGGTTGTTTTTCCTTGATGCTGATGGCTTTTTGAAATGTTTTTCCCTCTCTCCTTTTGTTAAACTGTTATCAAGTTGGCTTTAAGATTAAATAACACCCCCCCCCCCCCCCCCCCCAGCAAAGAACAAACCCTCCAAAACAAACCTAAAGACGAAAAAAAGAATATCACTATCAGAATAAAATTGAAAGTCAGTTCATTTGGGACCTTGGTGGGTCTTGCAGTCATTTATGTCCTCCACAAGTATCTGCATATGCTTATGGCTCCTCCTACTCTAAGGCGGGCAGTTGGTGGGCGTTTCTGGTAGGTCCTACTTCTTCCCTTCCTGTCTTTCAATTATCTTTCTTCTTGCTGTTTCCCCTTAAGTCACTCTGAGATCACCGCAATGGTGGACAGGGTAAATTTCAATGAAACAAACCTAGCAGATGATGTAGGGAACCTAGCATTTGTCCCCTACTTTTATTGTAATTTCACAATCACATCCTTTCTGCGTCTTTGTTTCAATTTTGTTTATAAATACTTTTGAGCAACTTCTTACATAGCAAATGTTTGGTATCATTGTGCTTACTTTTGCCGCATTTTCAAAGCAGAATTTGAATAAAAACTTCTCGTAATCTACCTTATAAAATGCCCTCAGGATTGACAATGCCATCCATGGCTTTATCACTGCATACACTTTAGGGTTAACCTCTGAATTTTAGTAGTAGTATGGCAATGGTATTTTTGTGATATTTTAAACATACCTCCCTGATGTTTGATAACGATTCGAATAGCATACTATTATTAAAGAATTTGTTGATATATTATTTCTATCTTATGAATTTGTTTCTTATTCTTGTTTATTCTTCTTCATCTTTTTTTCCTTGTACTGGTATCAATGGAAAAATTGTCGAAAATGGTACCTGGTTCAAATCACAGGTTGCTTTTCATGGATTTGTTTGCAGTGTATGTCCTTGTAATTTTTTGTTGTCGCATGAAAACAGTGTGTGAAGCTCGTCTCCCAACAATAACAGTAATTTATACATTTTCATTCTGTTACTTAATTAATGCACTATTGCCGGTATTGGTCTCCACATAACAAAAGATTTTCCCCAAGGATCAATAAAGATTTCATCCCTTCAAATTTTAATATTTGAGTTCCTGAACTGATTACTAAAATGACTCTAATTTCAAGTTTTTCTACCTCTGGAAACATTTTCTTTCAGAATTTTATCATGATTTCTCAATATCAGTACTAGTTCTAGGCATGTGTTTGATTCAGTTCATGGAAAAGATTTTAAAATGTCTAAACGGTTAGGTCATAATTTTTGTGTGGGTTTAACGTATGCAAATCATTCAGACTTGACATATCTTTAAATCTTTTGGTATTATTTCCATTCTTTATGAGTGGTATTATTATTGTTATTAATATGTATCTTCAAAAGACAACTCTCACCATATCATATGAAGTTTATAAAAGTATGAAAATATTATAGTATGAAACACTCAGAATTTCAAAGTTGTTTATGTCTTTATTGTTTTATAATTTGTCTTTAGGCGAACTAACAATTTAAACTAAATGTGGACATATATAAAGTGCATATATGTTGTACACAAATATATGCCTATGATGTTGGAGTTGGGAGGTTAGCTACAGTGTTTTGTGAAGGAGGTTACATGTCAGTCTTTTTCCTTGGTCTTATATTTAAATGGTATGATGAGAGATGTGACTTGCCAAAAGTGGAAAACCTGCCAATCTGTCTTTCATCTTGATTATTCCTTTTATTTTTTAAATTAACCTCTGAGATGAAGTTAAGTTTAAGCACAGCACCTTATTAAATTATAAGAACATTCTAATCTTGTAGATAGTCATATATTGCTGCATAATTTTCTTACTATTTGAAATCGAGTGATTTTCGGATCTGCAGTTTCATGTCAAGAAGATGACACAGTAAAGCCTCTACTTCTTAAGTTTTAAATAATGTTCCATCATTTTTATGAAATGGGCCTGCAGTTTTCCATCAGGCAATATTTGGTGTATATATATATATATATTGCGAATGAGATATTAAATCCATCTCTTTCTTTTGAGGTATGACACTTTTTGTTATTGATTGAAAGATAGATTTTCCACTTTATTGGTGTTGCCTCTATTTCTATTACTTCTCAAAGTTTGTGAATGATCATTGCTATGCTGCTGCACACACTAGCTCTGTGAGATTGAGATCTGTGTGCAATGATCATTGCTATGCTGCACACGCTAGCTCTGAAATTGAGATTTGAGTGCAATGAAATATGATCATTGCTATGCTGCACACGCTAGCTCTGAAATTGAGATTTGAGTGCAATGAAATATGGTCATTGCTATGCTGCACACACTAGCTCTGTGAATTTGAGATTTGAGTGCAATGAAATATGGTCATTGCTATGCTGCACACACTAGCTCTGTGAAATTGAGATTTGAGTGCAATGAAATATGATCATTGCTATGCTGCACACTAGCTCTGTGAAATTGAGATTTGAGTGCAATGAAATATGGTCATTGCTATGCTGCACACACTAGCTCTGTGAAATGAGATCTGTGTGCAATGATCGCATGCCGCATACACTAGCTCTGTGAAATTGAGATGTGTGAAATGATTATTTTTGTGCTGCACACACTGGCTCTGTGAAATTGAGATCTGTGTGTATATAATTCCTAAATTGTGCGAGTCCCTCTGTTTACTGCTACTTTATGAAGTTTATGAAGATTTTCCCAAGTATTGTCTTTTAGGTATCAACATTGTCATTGTCAAGAAGAGTATAGTTAATACAGTGTATTTGCATTGTGATGTTTGGCAGGGTTGTCAAGTTGCTGATAAAATTGCTATTACAATTCATGAATTGAAGTCTTACCAGATCCTTTAAATGTATGTGTAAATAAACAATTTGATGAAAACTACTTTCTTACTTGTGTCAAGTTTATTTTTGAAGACAATTATGTATATATATCAATGTTTGTATGGAAATGTGTGTAATGTGTTCAGTTTCAATTTCCTTGATATTTGTGTCAGGTGTGTGCAGTATGATTTTGTCATGATCAAATGTATACACCATTTCATCATATCCCTATTGTATACTCTGTTTACAAATGGCATTATAGCATTACTTTTATAATATTATTACTATTTCTACCTACTGTTATAACAAGCTCTGTCCCAAAGTCTGATTAAGTTATTAGTGATGTGTGCGGGTAACAAAGTCAGGAGGTCAGCTAATTTTATTCATGCTCTTCAAGGCGTGTAAAAAACCTATTAAAATCATGGGCGTGTAAAACATTCTTTAATTAAGACAGCATATCGTCGGTGAAACTGTCTAAACACACAAGTCAGCGCGACATAATTTTTCAGGACAAGCACAAAACGTAATAGATCAACAAATAGGGCTGTACTAAATGACTTACACCGTTAGAGCTTAACATTGTGAAAGATTTAAAAAAATAAGTCCACTGCTTGACTTACGAGGTTAGCATTTCTTTCAGAGGCAGGAAGAAAAACAGAAATGTGCGTAACTAGTTTTTCTAATGGATCAAAGCACCCACCATTCATGCATGTAAAACATGAAATAAGTGCGCATTTGATCACATTAGGGACAGGTCTCACATCCTATATATATATATATCATAGACTTACCTGTTTAGACAATTTCACTAACGAAACGGTAATGACAGACTCTCAAAGCACCAAATGGAGAAAATCAACTTAAAAACCCAACTTTGTACATAGCAGTTTAGCACTAGTGTAGTAGGCCCTATTAAAATAATGTAGACTCCTCCCTTTTTCAAACCTGTTATACACAATTACAATTACCTTCTCCTCTCTCTACTTAGAGAAACGATTTCTAAATAGTAGTGGGTCCTATTATTAAAATAATGTAGACTCCTCCTTTTTTCAAACTTGTTATACACAATTACAATTACCTTCTCCTCTCTCTACTTAGAGAAACGATTTCTAAATAGTAGTAGGCCCTATTATTAAAATAATGTAGACTCCTCCCTTTTTCAAACTTGTTATACACAATTACAATTATTTTCTCCTCTCTCTACTTAGAGAAACGATTTCTAAATAGTAGTAGGCCCTATTATTAAAATAATGTAGACTCCTCCCTTTTTCAAACTTGTTATACACAATTACAATTATTTTCTCCTCTCTCTACTTAGAGAAACGATTTCTAAATAGTAGTAGGCCCTATTATTAAAATAATGTAGACTCCTCCCTTTTTCAAACTTGTTATACACAATTACAATTATTTTCTCCTCTCTCTACTTAGAGAAACGATTTCTAAATAGTAGTAGGCCCTATTATTAAATAATGTAGACTCCTCCTTTTTCAAACTTGTTATACACAATTACAATTATTTTCTCCTCTCTCTACTTAGAGAAACGATTTCTAAATAGTTAGGCCCTATTATTAAAATAAAACTCCTCCCTTTTTCAAACTTGTTATACACAATTACAATTATTTTCTCCTCTCTCCATTTAGAGAAACGATTTCTAAATCATGTTGTTAACGTGCCAATTTTGCTTTAGTTTTCAGACTCAACTTATAAGGCAAATTTATCTTAATCTCAAGAGTTCCACTCCTGTTATCTCTATCTTTGTAAAGTGTTATTAATGTTATGATTTATCTTTCGTAACAACCCATACCACTTAAAAAGACAACGTAATTGTAAAAAAAAACATGACTGGTACTGGTAGGTCCTTCTCTTTTCCTTTCATCTTGCTGTTACTGTTACCTCTTAATTCACCCTGAGATCACCATATATAGTGGACGGGGTAAATTTCAATCAATCAAACAAAAACATGACATTGACAAACATACGTTTAAAAAATTAAAAAACAAGGCAGAAAATAACTACATGCAATTTTATTTTCATCAAAAGATAATAGTACCGTGTGACTTAATCTGTAAGTAGAAGACAGACGACGTACAACATAAAAGAAAGGAAGACACAGTGGTTAGACTTATTTCAAAGTCAGCCGCTTCTCAATGGAACTTCAACCAGAATGAGCTATATTACACAAAAGTAAAAGAGAATCAGTTAACTATGTTTTTTAAGTCAACCATGTTGCCAGAGCACACACGTTTTTACAAACAGAAAAAAATAATAATAATGATGCTACACTTTTAGTGTAAACAAAAAGATAGAAACTGATTAGATAAGGCACTACATGATTTAAAGCTCACAATAATTATAAATGAAAAAGATCAAATATTATGTAAAAAATGAAACAAATAAAACTAACTGAATGTAAGGAATGTCTTTGAAAGGACAATGAATAAAAAAAACAAACCAGTCTTTAAAGCTAGTGAATCCTAACAATTTACATGTATTGATTTAAAGGAAGATTTATCCTTGGTGTGCAACATTTAAACTTTACTGCTTGACAAACTGCTTTGGAAAGACCAGCATTTTGAAATGTTTCCATTCACTACTTTCAGCTTCATGAGCAATACAGTGAATGCTTTGATCATTTACTATATATTTATGTCTCATGTAGAAATTGAAGGTCACGGTAGACTAAGCAATTGCTTCAAAACTGGAATCTTTCATTTACAGTCTTTTATCTTTCATTTACTCTATTACGTATTTTTACCTCCTAAGATCTTAGATATATAGGAGGAATCTGGTTTTGATTCTATTTTTTTTTTCATATTTGAAAGCAGTGGTTCAATTTCCATATTACTATTGCTGGTATTACTCACAATTTGAGAACTTTTAAACATTCACTACATTTTGTCAATAATATCATCCCACTTTGCAATGCCCTCATGCATGTCAGAGTTAATGTCATGCCCAAAAAAAAATCATGAAAAATTCATGAGCAACCGCGTATTTCATGGAATCTTCAGTTTTGTAAATTGATGGGAAGCAACTACTGTATTGATTACAGTTGGAATGGGGGAAAGTAATATAGTACAATACAAGCATGTGTAAATAAAACGCCCACTCACTGCCAAGAAGTCCATAAAATATCCAAATCATTAATGACTCAATTATACTGTAATGAACTTTTCCTTTTACTTCATAATAAACAAAACACATATTATGATGCATTTCAAAACTCCTGCTTCTTTTACTAAAGAATGTTCACAGCAAATCATAAGAACTGTCAAAAACAAAAGAAAGGACAATGAAGATAAACTTTAAACGACAATAAATAAACTGAACTGGGAAATGAGAAGTAAATCATAAAAGATCAACTTTTTTGTTTTGATGATAACCTTAATAAAGAACAAAAAGAGAGAAATCATAAACCTTAATAGTAAATATACAACTACATGTACCCATTCTCCAACATGCTAACTTGAGTGTCACTTACACAACAACCTCATGTTGGCTGAAAAAAGTTGAAAATATGACATATAAGTTAGGATAAAGAAGATGATACTAGCTCTGGCATGATTGTGCTAACAGGTAAGACATACACATTTCATAGAGGAAAAAAAAAGTATTCTTAATGAAATGAATAAAATGCCAGAAAAAAACTAAACCAAAACAAACCTGCCTTAACAACAAAAACCAAAACATACATTGCATATATTAATTACCATAGGTTCTTATGTTGCTGTAAATAAACAAATAAGAAATTTCTTTGCGGTGATATTGTTTTGGTAAACATCTCTGATTAGAAAACGTTTATCTGATTAATAAGGCACAGTGACAACAAAAACAAAATTGTAAGGAATTAAAGCATAAAGTAAGGCACTAAGAATGAAGTAAAGACCAATGAAAGTGAAAGACATCAATTTTCAACACCTTGAGTAAAGGGAAAAAACCCAATTTACTGGCTCTTCGAAATGTGTTGGGAAGACAATTGATTGGGAAGGAGCAAAGAAGCGATGAGAGAAAGAACGTAAAAAATATTTTTAAAAATTCATATAAGGTCTGCATATTTTTCAATATTAATTCATTTTGCAATCATATGAGCCAAGGAAGTACTGTCACTTATTTTCTTTTATACTTATACCCTGCAATGCTGTGGAAAAACCCCCACTTGCATTGGGTTTTTCTAGATGAATGCTAGTGTACTGTAAGGCTATGCCCTTTTATCAAAGTTCAAGTTCTTTGTTTTTGTGAATAGGACTGAAAGCACTTTCACATTTTCTATATCCATCATTACTTTTCTTTGGTCAAAATATTTATTTATGTTTACTTGAAAAAGTTAATTATTCACTGATGAAGTGTTAATGTTGAATTCCAAGTGAAAGCAGATGTAATCATAAATTTTAAAATTTGTGACAGACTAAAGAAATCAATGATGAGAGTGCTATGTATGCACATGTATCACAGGCATTAAAAGATAATGAATTTGAACCATTAAAAGGGCAAAATGAGAGACTATTCTTGGCCTTCAGTGAACTTCTTAAAGAAGAATACAAGACATGAAAAAGTAGAGATTAATGGTCATATTACATATAGAATGTTTGTCATCACCAAAGGATAGAATAATGGACAAGACATATATTTATACTTTATATCTAGATCTATTTACTGAATAAAAATCAAATCATCTTATATTATTTTGTTTCTTATAAAGAAGAAAAAACAAACTACCCAAAGTGTACTAAAAAGATAAAGCAGCCATTTACATTGCATCCTCCAAGGACTGCATAGACACGATGGATTTGAAGCTGAAAGGGGCAAAATGGTAGCCTTCACCCTTGTAAAACTTGGACTGGAATTCCACCCAATGCAACCTGAGTGTGTGGAGGAAAGCGCTCAAGCCTTCCATCAACAGCAAGATTCCTACAGTTAGATTGGCCCAGAAAAAGAAAATGACAAACAGGATAACACCACCAATCCATTTGCCTCCTATGGTAAATCCCATATGCATGACCATAGTCCACAATACTTCTGACAACTCTGTTGAGAAAAATAAAAAAAATGAGTCGACCTTTGACTTTGAAGAAGGCATAATATCTTGTATCTATCATGTGGATCTACAAAAAGAATGAACAACCTGTTTCCAAGAAAAATCAAGCCGTACACCTTACAATACAATCATGAACATGGATTGGCCAGGCTCTGTTGTCATCTCCTTAGGGGGGGTGGGGGGGGGGGGGGAGAAGTGATGTTAATGGTGACATCAGCTCAAAATATTGCATTTGGGATTTTGGAATATTTCAACAGATTAAATATTGTTGAATGATTTTATGCTAATAACATGGGAACTTCATATAAAAGCAATACCAAAATTTGTTGAAAATGCCCTAAAATCAACATGATGATGTAACACTTTGCAGTCCTAGTTACAATTATCAATGAATATTTGGTGTCTAGACCTTTGATAACCTCTCGACAACATTTTATAGAGACCAAAGACGATAAACTGTTTAGGCAATTAGACCAAAATTCCATCTGCTTTCATGATCAATAACTTCAAACTCGATTTTTTCAAAACGTTTTTTTAAAAGTTATTTGTGAATTAGTTTGGTTTATTTGATCAATCGAATCGGCTTTAGGTAAGTAACTTTGTCAAGCTCCAGCCTAATCCATGAACAAAAAAGCATATTTGAATTGAAATTCATCAAAATTGCTTCATGAGTATGAACAATATGGTGTTACCATGGCAACCAGAAGAGACACACTCTTTTGCAATACTCTTCATATACTTTACACATTATAGGGAGTTAAAAAGACCCAAAAAGTTACAAAAAATCCTATCTTTTAAACTAAAGAAGATCACCTCCAGGACCCCAACCACCCCTTAATAAATAACATGTGCAACAGTTAAGTAATCATATTTTGATTTTCATTCTGTTAACCTTGAGCACTTCCTTTTAAGAAGGTAGTTGATTGAAGATGACTTCATGATAAAACCAATTGTCCCTTTTCATGCTTCAGACCTTTATTAAAAAATAAGCAATTTTGTTTAGCCTAACAGCAGAATTATAAATGTTGTCAGTTATGTCTACAAATAGTGTAACGTTTCATGTTTCGACAGAAACACAGATAATGATCATTTTAAGATTAGAATATGCCACCAACAACCCTTTAAAAAAAAAAAAAGTCAATGAAAATAATAAAACTACAAAAATAACGTATGCATCCTTTTCATCAACACAATATGTCATTCATGATACTAACGTGCATGAGCCAAAGACAGGGCCCAGAGTCGCAAATACGAGGCAGTGTGAGATATACACCCCAAGCAAAATTCAATAGTTTCAATGGCATTTTCAATGATTATTTCTCCGTTCCATGCTGTGAAAGAAAAAAATAAAAGAACAAGAAAAATTAAATCCTGAGGATGATTAATTTAATGATATTCCCAGTTCCTTTTATCAAGACAACAGACAAATGTAACAAACAAAAACAAAAGTTGAGTCACAACATTCACAGCAAGACAGTGAAAGAATGCATGGGACACACATATTTACGTTCTGTTCTTCACATACCCCAACTAATTAAGTCTGTAATATAATACTTCTTCTGCTAAAAAAATGCTAGATTGACTGAACACACTCAGTATGTATTGTTATTCATCCTATATTGAAATTGAGAGATCATTTATGACAATTGTTCTATGACACTGCTTTAATAATTACACATAGCATGCCTGAATTAAAAGATTTCATTATAGATTTTACACTGAAGCCTCAGACAATTTGAGAGTTACAAGGATGAATCCAATACTTGTATCCCCACCTTGTTAACCTTTGTAAAAAGATTTGATTTTGATTTGATTTTACCCACATCCACAACTACGGTGATCTTGGGGGTCTTGGTAGGGTTTTTAATTTTGTCCGGACTGCCCTCTGAACAACCAAGGGATCTTTAAATGTTGTGATCTGCAAATAAGACCTCCTTTTATCGTCCGTCTCCGATAGGACTAGGTGTCAATCCACCTACCTGGACCAGGAAGGGTGGGTTTTACTTGAAAAACTCAAGAAAATTTTGCAACCACCAGGGCTTGAATCCACTACCTCTTGGTTGAGAGGCCGACACCTTGCCTCTGGACCATGTACGAGTATGTTACTGGAAGGCTTCCCACTGTACTTCCCTACACTACCATTCCCACAATGCAGAGATAAAGACACAATAAATAGAATTATTACACTGTGTGTACAGAGAGAAGTGTTGTAGGACTATAACCATGAGTGACCTGTTAATGTCAATAAAGGATGGAAGATAATAGTTTCCTTGTTTTTCTTCTTGTAATCACAGACCATGCAAAATTTCCATACAAAGGATATACAATTGGCATATCTTTTTATCTTATTGTTCTTGAAGAATAAAAGCATGTCATCATCACCGTTCTTATGAAATATGTATACGCCATGGACCAAAATTTACAAGAGAGTTTATAAAGACAATACTTTTCTCAAATGCTCAAAGATGAAAAGGCTTTGAAAAACTTCTTAAAAAACAATTATTAAACATATCTTTTCATTAGCCCCGGCATTTTTTTTATCTCATGTGTCGATTGATGTAAGTAAAATAAAAGTCTGGCATGTGAACATGTTTCCATTAGAACGGTTAATGGCCGATGACACATTTTAATATTTGGAAACTACGTGATCCCACTCCTCACTCATGATGTGTCCCTGTGAACAAAGAATAGAAAACATGCTAACCTCCTCGTGACCACTTTCCTTCTTGGCACCAGCTTTGACTGAATGAGCCCTGCCATTGGCCCCTGGTATTTGCTCGTCATCAGAGTTGAGAGATGGTTGGTTGTTATCAGGAAAACCCTTGATGGATGTAACAAAGATGTAAAGTTTTTAAAAGAATTTTGTTAAGTGCATGTTGTTTACATTTGGCTCCCTGATTCATAAATTTTACATATAATGTGTAACAGGAAGATGTAAATGGCCCCATAAACAACAATCCATTAAATGAAAGGTAGTGACGATTTCATGAAAATCGTCAAAACAGAATATCGATATAAGCAATATTATGCTATAACCATTTAGTAATTCAGTTGAAGAGGTTCATCACAAAACGCGATACAGACCAAGATTGAAAAATAAATGAGTTAATGCCACTGTGATATTTCATTTTTAAAAATCTATAAAAAATGATAATAATAATAAAGTTCTTGTATAGTGCCCCATCCCGATATATACTAAGCTCAGAGCGGTCAAACATGAATAAACATTATACACGTTACGCATAACAAACGTATCTAAAAGCATAGGATGATAATACAAAAGACAGTTGACATCATTGAACTAAATCTATGCCAGTGAGAAATATGAATCCGTGTGGAAAACAGGTGGGTTTTAATTTTTTTTCTTAATTGTCTTTCGGGGCGCAAAACAAGAAAGACTTTACACAAACTATTTTAAGGCGTCTACGAGGAACTATTCACTTTTTTTATATCGGCTGAAGATCTAAGTTGCCGATTTGGAATGTAGGGAATGATCATGTCAGATATACCAGTATATAGTTTTCTTAAAAAAAAAAAAATATATATCCCATTCATTTCAACTTGACAATTCAATGTTTTGTCATGAACCACGATCTATGTCAATGGCTGTTTTTCAGAAAACAGTTTATGTGCATTCTCAGTTAATCAGAAATCGGCAAATGACAAACGCCTACATTCCAGCTGTGCAAATTTCTTTCGATGGCGGGCATTATCTTTGGCTGTTTTAAACACTTTGAATCTTTGTTTTAGTTCTTTTTTTTCTCAGCATTTTTTATCATCGAAAACACCATGAACATGTGTTTGATCATTGATTAGATGATGTTTTTTAATTTTTTATTTAAATAAAAATTGTATTATTCAAGAGAGTTTTGTTTTTATATTTTCTGGATACATCACGGTTTGTGTAGAATGCAGATGATGGATATGTCACATTTTGTGAACAAAAGGGAAATTAAAATCTTAATTCTGAGACAAGTACATTTATCTGATTTAAGTCGTGTCACAGTTAAACATCCTCTATGTCATTATCATCTGACAGACCATGAACATGGGTAACACATTCTCAAAAATTGTTTTCGTTTGGAAACATTTGGATACATTGCGTTTTGTGACGGAGCCCTTCAGTTAACAATTGTAACAGATTTAATCATAAACATGACAATGAAGCATGACAATTTCTGCAAAATGTTGCAGGGTGGTTTGTTTGTTCCTTCGCAATTTACCTTATCCACCAGATGAGACACGGTGATCTGAGGTAGAATTAAAAAGACTCAGAAAAATGAAAGAAATATGAAAAGATGAAAGAAATGTGAAAAAGTGACAGAAAAGAAGTAGAATCTACCAGTGACACCCATCAACTGCCCACGCTGCAGGGTGGTGAGCAATTCTTCTTTCATAGGGAAGAATGACTTCACGACTATAAGAACAAGACCAAACACACAAAAACAACAAGCCAAACAAAACAAACTAAAAAAAAAGAAAAAAGAAAAGAAAAATTTAGTCGCTAAAAAATTAATTAATTAAAAAATCAATAACAAAAAAACAACAAATGAACAAAAGACTCATACAAATGGAACAAAATAAAAAATAATAATTAAAAAGAAAGAAAGAAGAAGAAAAAACAAACAGTGAATATGAAAAAAAAACCAATGAGCAAACAAGAACAAAATTTTAATGAATTTGAAAAGTGTCTGAAAAAGAATAAACGTGAACTAAAGAAAAATAATAAAGCTCAAGATGTCAGAAACTTACGGTCCGGCTTGTCTGCCCATCATCATTTTGGTAGGCAAGATTAACCTCCTGTAGAACAACATTCATGCGAAAGACAAAATGAAGAAATGATGTAGAAAAGTTTGTGCAAATAAAATGTGCTTAAAAATTCATAACAAAAATAGAAGACAACCTGTCTCAAACTGATCAATACAAAAACTTACTGTGATGATAAAATGAATGAAAACATACCATGTTCTTTAAAAAAATTTTTTTTTTAAAGAAAAGAGAAAGTCACTTAAAATATATGTACGATGTATTTAAGTTGAGAGTTCAATCATTAGGTTATCACAACCAATATAACTAGAATGCTTTAAAATACTCAAACCATTCAAACCTGATTTTAAGTAATATAGGGCAAAGGTAATGAGAGGTAATGAGGAAAGAGGTAAAAAGAAAATTTTATTGGTAATTAACATCTTTAAAAGGACTGATGACTGACATAATATCCTAATATGAAAAGATAAGAATACTATACCATCTGCCTGGTATAACACTGAAAAAGGCATTTGATACATGGGACAGTAGAACTTAGAAAGTATACTTTAACATCAGTTTATACTCATTAACAGGGTGTAATCCTCTACCATGTTTCTTAAACATTCAATACACACAGAAAGACTAAAAGATGTAGTCCCCCTCATCCAACCCCCACCCCAAAAAATTAATAAATTTCAAAACCTAGATGAAATTATCAATGTCAGAAAAAAACAGCTTTAATCATAGATTACCATCAAAGTCGAATTGGGGGAAATGCCTTTGCCATTTGAAATAACACAAGATCCCTTTCACAACCTCATTCCATAAAAGGCAAACAAAATTCCCAATTCTTCCCAAGTACATGGACAAGGGAGCTGTGGTTATTTTGAGTACCGTCATGAAGAAATACATTTCTGTAATCTTGCACAAAATGCTGCTACAAATATTAAAGATGACTGAGATCAAATCTGTACCTCGAATATTGAATCTGAACTTTTTTTGTTCTAACTATTTTAAAATCTTGTCATGCCTAGCATGTCTCAAATATGATGGAAGCTAATGGCAAACTTAAAATCAACATCTAAGAAAATAATTGTTAGAATGTGTGCATGATTCTGACAGTGCGTGCAAGACTTTAGGATATAATATAGGAAACGATGTATAAAAAAAAATAAAAAATCTTAACATTTTTAGCCCAGGAAGAACATTATCAAAGACTTATGATAATCCAAAGTCATAACAATGGGGCAGATGGAACATAATGTGCTTGTGTGAACAGGGAACTATAATGAGGATTAAGGTTATGTGAGAAAAGATAAAGAGCAAGGTTATATATATAAATGTAGGAAAAAGCGCTAAAAATTGACCAGCGACAACTTTTTCAAACTTATGTTGTACTGAGAAAGAAAAAAATGCATCCCATTATCATTGTGTTGTGACAAACGTTCAGACTGTTTTATTTCACTCAGCCTTTTATTTTCCTTATCTTGTTGAAATCACTGATCTACTTGACAATGTAAACCTGGAAACTTTTACCGAAAGGTTAGTTCAGATGAATGTTTTCATTTTACTTATCTGCTTTTGAAGTGACAAAATGTTTTATAAAATATAACATTGAAATGATTTTGGTAATCATATCAATTTCATTCAATGTAAAACCAACCATTTTCAAACAAGCTGTATTCCCCTTTTCACCAATGTGATTTTATAGATAGTTTGTGAGTTTAAAGCTTTTGATGTATCATGACTGAAATGATTTTATACCAGCAACTCATCCATGAAACTTAAACGATCCCAAAAAGTTAATGAAAACAAGAAATATAAAAACTTCATGAAAAACAAATAACAAAAAACCCCAAAAAAAACACATCAAGAAACGAAAACCCCCTAATGATCATCCCTCCTCCTTCTAAAAGGAAAAAAAAAAAAAAAAACCAACCCAAAAACTCAATGTGCCAAAAAAGAGAACTGGAACTGGACTTTTATCTGAAAATTGTCATCAGTTAAATCAAGTAACAAAATTTGTTACAAATAACAGAGGAACAAACTTGGAACATTTCAGGTTGAATAAACAAAACTTACTGCTTTCTGAAGTTTAAACTTCTTTCCCTTTAGAGTATAAAAGAAAGAAAGGAACTGAGGCCTAGCCTAGTCTAC